>JARHVA010004069.1:1645000-1713075 GCA_037957365.1 Torreya grandis
CAACATTTAGCTCAGGATATTTTGTTGAAACTGACTCATCATTGTTCACCACCAACACCAAGGATGGATTCATGCTCGTATCCCTAGTTAAAACCATGATCACAGAAGATCCACCTAAAGGGTTCCACTATAATATAATATTTAATAGCTAGATAAGATCTAATTTATTTTAATAATTTTCACTGATTCATAAAAATTTGTAAGTAGATGAACATGTGATATATATTTAATAAATAGAGGGGATACAACAACATAATTATAATTCATCATATAGATTTTATTATTGACATGTTCAAAGATGTTTGAGAGATATGATAAGTAAAGAAAAGGGTTATAGAGAAACACCATAAACTATTGATATATATTAATTAATTATTTTATATTAAATTTAAAAAAAAAATAGTTTGAGTCTAATGAAAAGAGTGTGAAATGATTTAATATTTCATAAATTTTTCATATTAGGGATATGTTAGGTATTAAACCGAAATGAAATTAGTATTATCATAAAATTCTTTAATAAAGAATATTATCAAGTTTGGAAAATTATTTATCACTTATTAGTACCTGCTTGGTCAGGTACTATTATTTTGGCCAATTCTAATTAATTTGTACTGACTATTTGACTTCCAATAGGAATCTATCTATGGTTATAAGAGGAAACTATTTAGAAATGTTTGGTAGGATTTTCTAATAAACTATTATTTTTCTAGTTATAATTAACTAGTAAATGGTGGGTCTAGTATGTAGCCAATGAGAGGGCTTTATTTGGTTCATGTTTATGCTAATACCTTTGGTAATAAAGTATACATGGGAAACATTTAATGCATGGATGGAGTCAAATGATAGAATGAAAGGTTTCCAACTGCTGCTTAGGCAAACATAGTTGGAATGTATTGTTAATATTGCCATAAACTATGCTTGACTGGTAAGTGATAGACACTACATACAAATGAAGACATTGTTATGGTCTAATCTTCCATATTGTTCTTTTAGAAACATGAATAAATGTCACTCCATCTGATACATTAATTTTTTTTTATGCATTTGACATTATATGATAATTTATATAGTTAATACTTGTTTTATGTTCTTAAGACATAACACCTAATCTTTAATCTATATCAATTTCAACATAATAAATATTTAATTGATTTTTCTATTATTTTCAATATACCTAGAGAATGATCTCATTGGAAAATTGTTCCACTAAATTACACAAAACATTCTTCCATATCACCTATTATTTGTTCTGCTTGATAAGAATTACTATCTATTTTTGAATTTTTTACACATGGTATATTGCAAATTCTTTCTAATTTCATTAAAAAATAGAATATTTTCCATTACATTTAAATCATGTGTATCAATATTCAATGGATCCATTTTATCTTAATAACTATACTTATCCTAAGAACTTTCTATTTTTTCTCTTTATATTTATAAAATTTATATTATTAATAGAAAATAAAAAGGAAATTAAACAACCTTGCCATCTATATTTTCTTGCAAATTTACAACATGTAGAGTTTTATTGGGACATAACTATAATAATGACATTTTTTATTCATTTCTTATTATTTAAATCTCTATATTATCATCTTCATCCACATTTTTTGTTATTTTTTAAATCCTTAGCATTTATTTAGTTTTTTAAATGTGTTTGCATTGTGTTTTGGACCTAACAATAATAGGGATTGAAAACAATTAGCCTTATATAACCAAATTAGAGACAAAATTTTTAATACCTGACAATTGGAGTTTTCTTCAAGATTAAATTCCCTCCCCTTTTCCATGGTCATTTTACATATCACATAGATATCATTTTGATATCACAAAAAAATAACCTGAGGATTTATACCTCAAAAATAAAATTAAATGGTTAGTTTCCTATTAACTTGTTCATTATAATGTTATAAACAATCTCAAATTGTCTTAAATACAAGTCTTATGGATTAGGTTTCTCTCCAACAATGCATCTCCCAAAATCATATTTACTACCTATGTCTATCCATATCTTTGATGGTGGTATGTGCTACTAAATTGTGGTTTCATTTCCAACTTCTTGCATGGTTGTAAAAAATGAGTAAGAAGTTTTTAATCCCTATCTAAACTATTGGTATATGGAATACCATGTAATCTAAAAAAATATATTAAAAACATTAAATTAATACTATAATGTAATCATTGGTTTTTTGCATGTAATAAAATGAACCATATTATATATCCTATCTATGAAAAAAATGAATTATTACCTCTTTATTTGTTTAGAAACCCCAATACAAAATCCATACTTCATTTTTTTCATGTTACTATTGACATTGGCATGTAAATCCCTATATTTATGCATGACATTCATTTACTTGGCATATTTTGTATCATGACACATACTTCATTACATATCTCTTTATATTCAAGCAAAAATACTTCTCCATAAATTTTATTTTCTTATAATTACCAAAGTGATACATGACTATCCCAAGTGTAGATTCTATCTTGAATCACAAAGGATGGTTAACACTAATTATTTGAAGAAGGCCATAACTCACAATGGCATGAGGCCCAAACACATAAATTTTTTAGAGGTAGACTATGGAATAAGGGAGTGATAAAATTGGTTAACACACCTTAATTAGGTTTATGAGGTTGTTTTAAGGATAATTTTTAATTATTGTGAATAAGGTAAGGCACACTAATACAAAAGGACTTATAACATAGGCATAGTGTAAGTAAAGGTGTTAAACACACAAGAATAACTATTGACAATTTTGACCCTACAGGTCAAAATTGCAACTTTTACCATTTGAAATTTTGTAGTTCATCTTGTGAATTAGTTTTGGGTCCTAAATAGTCTAAAGAATTGTTCAAGTATAGTATCTTTCTTTCAAGATAATTTTCCACATAGAAATCCCAAGGGGCATATTTAAAATCAAGGGTAAGTTATCCTAAGCACAGTCAAGAGCATGAGGATGAAAGTTTTATCTCCATGGTGTTTTGGTTTTGGAGAAATGGCATTCTATGTTAGATACATGGAGTTTTGTGAGAAAGGAATACAATGACCAAGATTTCATCTTGATCCTAATGCACATGTCCACCTATATCCATGTATTCCTAAAGACACGTATAACATGGCTAGAGCATGAACACAGTCATATAAATTTAAAGACACAAGCATAAGTCATAGTCAAGAACTTTTTGATATTTTCCAAGGAAGTGAGGTTTTGAAGTTTTAAAAGGAAATGAAGGTAGATTAATTTCCATGAAAAATAAGCAAGCTGAGTGGGGATGTTGATGAAGTAAGAGTACATGTTTATTTTTCTTGTAGGACTTTTCACCAAGTGTTTTTTCTTTCTTAGAGTTTTTTTAGGCTAAGTGATTAAAATGATTTCCTCAACCTTTTATCTGAGGGATTTTTTTTTGAAGGACCTTGTATTTTATCTAAATGAAGGGACATTGCAATGATACTAAAGGGTTTGTGCCCTTTGATAAAGTTATTTTACAAAAACCTGAAGGTCACTTGGAAAAGGCTGAAGGGACATTACAAGAATCTTGAAGGGTATGTGCCCTTCAAGAAAGTTCATCTACAAGAAACTTGAAAGGGGCACTTTACATATTTTTGAAGGGTTTTTTTAAAACTCTTAAAGGAATTAGTGGTCCACTTGCTTTTTTCTAAAGGGTAGTTTGACAAAGGGAAAAGGTGTAGTTCAAAAATCTTGAAGGGTATGTGCCCTTAAAGAAAGTTCATTTTTAGGAATCTTGAAAGGTAGAGTCCCTTTAAGAAGGTCCATTATAAAAAAATCAAAGGGCATCTAACCTTTGAGAAAGTCTAAAACAAAAAATCCAAAGGTTTATTATCCCTTTGGAAGATCCCATTCACAAAAAGATGAAAGGACTTTACAAAATTCCAAAGGAATTCTTTCAGATAAACTATCCAAAATAATTATTTTGGAAGGTTTACTATGGAAAAAGTCTAAAAGGCACATTTTAGAGGACAAGAGGACCTTTTTCAAAATCCTAAAGGGAAAAAGACAAAAACCCAAAGGGCACTTTCCCTTTGGGAAAGTCCATTTTCAAAGACGAGGACCATTGTAAAAATCTTGAAGGGTATCTGCCATTCAGGAAAGTTTAAAACATTTTTTTTGAAGTGTTATTGACCTTAAAAAAAGAATGTTTCAAGAAAAACCTAAGAGAAAATTCTTGTAGATAATTTGTCTATAGGAAAATGATAAAGGAGAAGCCAAAGAGAATAAGCTTCAGACAATTTATTTGAAGATGAATGTCTGAAAGAAATAGAAGGCTGAGGGGAAGTGATAAACAAGAAGGATGAATCAATAGTCATGAGCAATTTGCCCAAAAGAGAAGAGAGACAAAAGGTTCAAGAGAGATAGACCAAATAAATAGTCATAGGTAATTTGTCTGATGAAATATTCATAGTGAAAATAGACATAAATAGAAATAGATAAAGTTATGGAAATAAACAATCAGAGGTAGAAGAAAATAAGCTTGAGATAAATACATGTAGAATAAAAGCCCAAAAAAACATATGAAGAACTAGAAAATACAAGAGATTCCAATAGCCAATGAATAGATTAACATGTTTTAAAGCATGAAAAGTGGTCCAAATAGGATTAGACACATCCAGGTGTAACCATGTCAAACATGACACCTTCCATTCTAAAAATGAAGACTCATTTTCATGAAGGACTCAAGTTGTTCAAAATTAGAGAGCTTAAAGGTTTTCAAACATTCCAACATTTCAAGTAGAGTTCTAAATTAGATGTTGGCATTGATTTCATGCAAAGGGAAGCCTTTTAAATGTTCCAATAGCTCAAAAGGAGTTCCATATTTGGAGATGGGTGTAGATTTCATGCATGTTAAAACAATAGCCTAAGATGATCCCACCATCCATTTTCAATGCAAAAGTGTTTTTCATTCAAGACAAAAGACAAGAAAAGACAAATTTAGAAGGTTGTGATAACACAAATTAGACTTGGGCTGAAGTAAGAGTTGTCCTCTTCTTCTATTTTCAATGCCAACCTCTTGGCTATTTTGTATTTTTCCATATAAGTTGGCTTTTCAGCCTTGAATTGTATCCCTCTTTTAGTAAGATCAAATTCTACCAAAGAATAAGTTTATAACCTTTTTTTAGATTAATAGGACTATTTTTATTTTCCAAAATGTTGGTATAGTGTATTCATGTTAGTGATTTGCATAGGTGATAGAATTTTTCTTCCTTGTCAAGTCTTGATTCTTACCAAGAATCATAGTTGATCAGTTTATGTAGGTCATGTTCTATGTTTGATGCCTCTTAGATGAGTTTATAGTGGATATAAGTGGCTGGTTAGTGCCTTGAATCAAGCCTATTCTTTCATTTCCCTCAAGCTTGGATCATCAGATAAAACCTTTTCATGAAATACTTATGCAAATTGGTCAATTGGAGTTGAAAGTTCATCCCTTTTTTTGTCTAAATCAATGTTTTTAGGATCTCAAATTGAGTTGATCAATTAAAAAATATAGGTATATCACCATAATTAGATAGGATTTTCCTTCAAGTTTCCTTTTCCCTTTTCCTAAGTAGTTCATAGCGTAGAATAAAGATCTTAATTGATACACCAAAGGGAACTAGCCCTTAGAATCTAGGGATTCAATCTAATGATTAGGTCACCCATAGCCTAGGATTGTTTCTATATTTCAATAGACTATGAAGGCCTGAAACTACCTTCACAGGGGTGCAAGTCTAATTGATGATAATAACATAACCTCTTATACAAGATTATGTAGGGAAATGTTGTGCATTGGATAGTGTATGATTATATTTTATCAAAATCAACTAAATTTCACTACAAACCATGTACACCAAGCCTACATATACCCTAGTAATATTAATTAAAGTAAAAATTAACACATAAGGCATAAATTGTAAATAAATCCACCTGGTTACATCCTCATAGCTAGATGATATTATTTTCAACACTATCTTCATATGTTCCTATAAAAATAAAATTAGTTCTAACCATGTAAATATTTAATGTATGATATGATAAATATATTGAAATCATTGTCAGTAGTTAGATGAAGAAAATGATCTCAAGGTATAGAAGCACATGACATCTTCTATCACCTATATAATGGAATGAAGTATTACATTTGAATGAAATGGAATAACTCAAGAGTAGAAGAGAAAATAAAGGGGAAATTCTACCAAAAATTAAGAATAGTGAGAAAGAGAACTCACGAAGAAGGCCTATAGCCTTAGAGCATTGTAGGGAGATACAAAATACTCACTTTTTTCAATTTTGAATCTATAATTTTAATTTCATGCCTATAAAAACATATAGTTTATTTATTAGGGTATAATATTGTAATATTTTCTTAGATATTAATGAATTTTTTTGAACTTGTATTATCTTCTATCTATGTGTGTTTCATATAAAGGCATGCATGTTCAATTGGGCTATGTCTTGTAAGTAATCCATTCACTATGACCCATGATCATGAATGAATCAGTTGGTATTAATTACGGTTAATCCCTACAAGTGGTGAGGCTTGACTATTGAAATGAATATATAAAAATACCATGCATGAGGTAGCTAACAAAATAGTGTTATGCACTAATAAAAACATCAATATAAGATAAAGGTGAAGAGATGATAGTTTAAAAATAAAGGAAAAATTCCATTAAAAAAAATTACTATAAGAGGCATGATAGTGGCTAATTTAGCTAGAATACTTGATGAAGTTTTTGATATGTTGGATTTTATGCAAAATTGTTTAGATATAGTTGAGGATTATAACTTACATGGGTTCATACCAAGGTATGATTAGATCAACATTGAATAGGAATGAAAACATGTAAAATTTGATGAAGAAAAAGAGGTCAAACTTTTGGAAGCCATAATTTTTGATCCATAGCTTTGTTTGAGCCCATATTTACACCAAAACAACTGTCTCAAAAATTTAGTAATTTCATAACCCACCCTTTTGGTTTTGGGAAAGTTTAAATATTGTTTAGAGGCCATATATGACCATTTAAGGGTCTAAAATTGTAGTTTAATATTATTTTTTAATTTTTTCTAAATATAGAAATTGTATATTTTTGTAACTAGAATTGAACTTTAGTTGATATTCATTTGATAGGTTAATTTTAGTGTTTAGTTTATTTTTGGATATTTTTAGATTTGTACAAGCTTGCATTTGAAACATACTAAAAATACTAGTTATTTTTAAGAATATTGGACTATTAGATTTTTATTTATCTTGATAATGTTCATCTTCATTATTTGGTATTAGATCAAGTTTGAATCTTGGATATATAAGAGTCAGTGAGAGGATGAGGAGGAATCACTTAGATGAATTATACTATGAAAGATATATGGAGGCAAGTAGAACAATTAATCAAGATCACTAAAAATCAAAGATAAATGAGAGTAGAAGATGATGTATAATATGACATAGATCATGAAGAAGAAATGCTGCAATAGGAGCAACAAGAACAACCACCATCAATTGAATAGATGATGGTTAGAGATTTAAAAGGAAGGAACAAATGAATCAAGGTTGACATTCTAGATTATGGTGGAAGTTTAAAACCATAGGAGTTGATAGATTGGATGAACAGTATGGAGAAGTTTTTTGAATGGATAACCATGAGAGAAAAAAATAAGGTAAAGTTTGCATGCACAAAATTTAAGGGTCATGCAATGATTTGGTGGGATCAACAATAAAAAGAAACATAGAGAAAAGGTAAAAAGAAGATCAGTTCATGGAAAATATGGAGAAGAAGATGAGGGAAAAATTTCTTCTTGTGGATTATGCACAAACCCTATACAAAAGATTTAAAAATTTGAGGTAGAAGGATCAAAATATATAAGAATATACAAATGATTTTTACAAGCTTTAAATAAACGTGGAGCATGATGAGACAAAAGAGAAGATGGATACAAGGTATGAAAATGGTTTGAAGTTTTATATTCAAGATGAATTAAGCATGAATATAATAATTTACATAGAGGAAGCTTATCAATTAGCTTTAAAGGTATAATAAAATAAAAATAAACAAAAAATTAGACAAACATTTATTGGGCTAAGAAGATGACATTCCATCCTATAAGGGGATGAGATGGATTTAATACAAATAGAGGTGGGTTTAATACCATTAGAGGTGAATCATCACATCGTGTATAAATACAAGAACATAATAGACAAGAGTTTTAATACCAATATAGAGGAAAATAATTTTAGAGAGGATGAAGTTATGGTGGTGGTAGAGGGTGGCTTCTAAATCAGTGCAAATATTATGTTTTTTTTAGATGTGGAAAAGAAGGCCATAGAGTATTAAAGTGTCCATACTACCAATATTAATAGAGGAAAGAGGATGACCCAAGAATGAATTTAGTTGAAGCTGAAATAGAAGAGAAAAATATTGAAGTTACAACAACAAATATTGGAGAAAATCTCATGATGAAAAGAACAATGATTGCTCCAAATAAAGAACATGTGAAAAATAAATAAGGTGGTTATGTATCGATATATCTTTCAAACAAGTTATACTCTAGGAAGTAATATTTGTAAAGTAATTATAGATGGTTGTAGTTGTGAAAATATAGTTTCTAAAGATATGATTGAGAAACTATTTTTATAATGTGAAAAGCATTCTTATCCTTATCAGATTTCATGGTTTAAGAAAGGGAATGAAATTACAATAGATAAAAGGTGATTAATCAAGTTTTAAATAGGTAAAACATATAAGGATGAAATATGGCATGATGCTATACCAATGGATGCATGCCATGTGTTATTAGGAAGGCCATGACAATTTGATAAAAAAGTAATTCATGATAGAGTAAAGAACAAATATATTTTATAGAAAGGTGGTATGAAGGTAGTTTTGTTACCTCTTAAATAAGAAGGTCAGACTAAAATCATGTTGACTACAAAATAATTTACCAAAGAAATGAAGATGATAGGTTGAATTTATGCATTAGTAGTAAATAAAGAAGACACATAAATGGTGCAAATATTAGCAGAAGCAATAATAATGCTGGAAGAATGTGTAGATGTTATACCTTATGAGTTACCATATGGTTTATCAGCAAAAAAATATATTCAACACCATATTGATTTGATTCAAATATCATATCAACCCATTCAAGTATATTATAGGATGAGAGTCCAATAAAACATATAGAATTGAATAAGTAAATTATTGAATTAGTGATTAAGGGTGTAGTAAGGGAGCACATGAGTCCATGTACAACATTAAAATTGATAAATTCAAATAAAGATGGAGGGTGGATAATGTGTGTGGATAGTAGATCAATCAATAAAATTACAATAAAGTATATATTTACTATACATCATTTAGATGATATGATGGATGCTCTTGCAGGAGCAAAATATTTTACCAAGATTGATCTAAGGAGTGGATACTATCAAATTTAGATTCATGAAGCATATGAATAGAAAACAATATTCAAGACTAGAGATGGTTTATATGAGTGGATGGTGATGCCATTAAAATTATCTAATGAACCCAACACATTTATGAGGGTGATGAACACAATTCTAGGACAATATGGTGGTAAGTTTGTGGTGGTTTATTTTAATGATATTTTAATATTTAGTAAGACTAAAAAATAACCCTTACAAAATTTTAAAATAGTATTAGAAATATTAAGAAAAGATAAACTCTGAAAATTTGAAGAAGTGCAAGTTTATGTAGAATAGTTTGGTATTTTTGGGATTTGTAGTTTTAGTAGATGGTGTAAGAATGGATGAAGAAAAATTAAAGTCAATTTTAGAGTGGCCTATCCCAAAGAGCATCATAGAGATAAGTTTTCATAGTTTAAAAACTTTTTATAGAAAGTTTATTAAGAATTTTAATAATCTTGTTACACCAATAACAAATTTCATGAGAGGAAAAGAATTTGCTTGGACAACTGCATCAGCAAAAATCTTTGAGTTGTTGAAGAACAAAATTATAGAAAAGCCTATTTTAGAATTACCAAATTTTATCAAAGTGTTTGATGTTGATTGTGATAATTAATTTGTGGGAATTGGTGCTGTGTTGAGTCAAGAAGGGAATCCAATAACATATTTTAGTGAAAAATTGAATGAGGTAAGAATAAAGTATTTTACATATTATGTTGAATTTTGTGCCATTATACAAACATTAAGACATTGGAGGCATTACCTGGTGCCTAAAGAGTTTATCCTATTTACTAATCATGAGGCTTTGAAGTATGTGAACACTCAAAATAAGTTAAATAGTAGGCATGCAAAGTGAGTGTCTTAATTTTAGGGTTATAATTTTGTGTTGAAGCACAAATTAGGAAAATAGAATTAGGTAATTGATGATTTAAGTAGGAAATGAGGTTGATAACTATTATGGTGCATGAAGTAGTTGGATTTAAATTTATTAAACAAGTATATGTTACTGATTCAAATTTTGGAAAGATTGTTGAACAATGTAGGAATCTATTGATAGGTGATACAAGTAATGTTTATGAAGAGTATCTTATGTATGATGGTTATCTATTAAAAGAAAAAAAATTATGTATTCCAATTAGGTCTCTAAGAGATAATATTGTATCACCTAAGATACCTGACATAAAATATAGGGTTGTACATGCCATTACAGGTCCAAGAAGACCATGGATAGATTTGAGTATGGATTTTGTGTTGGGATTACCAAAAACATATAGAGGTAATGATTTAATTTGTATTTTTGTGGATAGGTTTTCTAAGATGGTTCATTTTATTGCATGTAAGAAAACCAATGATGCCACTAGAGTTGAAGATCTAGGTTTTAAGGATATTATGAGATTGCATGGTCTTTCAAAAACCATTACATCAGATAGGGACACAAAATTTCTAAGTGATTTTTGGAGGACTTTATGGAGGAATATGGGGACTAAGCTACAATTAATTATTACATACCAACCCTAAATCGATGGATAGACATAAGTTGTAAATGAGAGCTTGGGAAATTTATTGAGATACATAGTTGGAGAAAAGCCCAAGCAATGGGACTTAGCTTTACCATAAGCTAAGTTTGCATATAATAGTTTAGTGAATAGATCAATAGAAAAACAACATTTTCATTTTTTTTATGGGATAAATCCTATGAGTGTTTTAGATTTTGTATAATTACGAATTACAAAATGAGTTAGTGGCGATAAATAATTATTTGCAAAAAATATACAAGAGTTACAAGAAGTAAGAAAAAAGCTGCAAGAAAGTAATGAAAAGTATAATGGAAAAATTGAAGTCAAAATAAGGTCAAAAATATTTGAAAAAGGAGATTTAGTGATGGTTTACTTGATGAAAGAAATATTTTTGAAAGGCACATATAACAAGTTGAAGTACAAGAAAATTGGACCATGTAGAATTGTGAAGAAAATCAATGACAATGCCTATGAGGTGACTTTAGTATAGAATTTTGATATCTCTCTAGTATTTAACATTTCATATTTATATTATTTCCATGTATAATATGGAAAAGGTGAATAAGATGAAGTATATTATTAGCAATAGGTGACAAATAAGAAGAAAGAAAAGATAGTGTAGGTTCTGGATAAGAAGATAGTAAATGCAAGGCAAAGAAGTTATAATACATAGTCAATAAAATGGGAAAGATTACAAAAGGAATACAATACTTGGATTATAGAATTGGATCTAAATAATATTGATAATAAAAAATGGAAGTAGTACAATTAGAGCAACTCACAGAAGTTGAGTTGTTTTCAACAAGAGGAGAATGGTGCAGAAAAAGAGGCTGAACTTCTATAGGCCATAACTTTTGATACATAGCACTGTTTGAGCCCATATTTACTCCAAAATGACCATCTCAAAAATTTCAATGCATACACAACCCATTATTTTGTTTATGGGATATTTTAGATATTTTTTAGAGGCCATACATCACATTTAAGGGTCTAAAATTGTAGTTTATATTTTTTTTTAAATTTAAAAATTATATATTTTTGTAAATAGACTTGAAATTAAGTTCATATTTTTTGATAGGTTAGGTTTAGTGTTTAGTTTATTTTTAGAGTTGTGCATGCTTGCATGTGAAACTTATTAAAAATAGCAAGTCAATTTTTATTTATTTTTAGAGTTTTGAATTTTGCATGTCAACTCCAATTTTGAGTTGAGACTTATTTATGCATGGTTTCTAATTATTTGAATCATTAAATATGAATAAATAATATTTATTTTTCATAATATTGGCCTATTGGATTTTTATTTAACTTGATAGTATTTAGCTTGATTAAAAATTGATAAGGATAAACAAGATAAAATGTTTAGTCTATTAAGAGCTATCTTATGGACTGAATGAGGCACTAAAATGGAAGTGTCATGTTTCTTAGTAAGTTTGAACTTGTAATATCTCATTGATATAAGAACCATTTGAATTCCATGATGTCAGTTACCTATAATGCATGGAGGTGGCATAAACTAAGTTGGAAGTTCACACATCAGTATGGTAGAAGGAAGAATAAAATAAACAGCATAGGATAGGAATTGATAAGATAACCTAATATGACTAGATAGTTGTGAAGATTAAGGGTAAATTATTTATTGGATATTACCATTTGGATCTATTTAAGGGGCTATAAAACTCAAGGTAGAATGATTTATCTATCAAGGATTATATTAAATAATTATTAGATATCACCATTAGGTTAGGTCATAATGAAGTTGAATGGGAAAAGGGCACAAAGTAATTGAATGGTGTAAACTCTTTATTTAATAACACCTAATATTGACACATATATAGACCATGGATGATGCATATTAGTTTAAATTTAAGTTTGATGAGAGTGTTCATGCAAAAATGTATTAGAATATAATGAAGGGGAACACTTTTGTAAGGAAGACAAGAAAACACAAGAACATATAGACATGGGTTAGAGCATAATAGTGTGTCCAAATTTTTGGCATAAAGAGGCCACTTACAGTTTCAATTTATCCTCAATATATCTTGAGTTTGGGTTCTTTGTATTAATCAAATGAATGTGTTCTAGATTAGATATACAAATATGTAGTGCATATACATTTTTAGAAAAAAAATTAGAAATCATTAAGTATTTTTTAGAATTTATTTTTTGATTATTATTATTATTATTTTGGCTACCTAGTGGGAAAAAATATTATGCTTTGACCCAGAATTTTACACAATGTGCATGCAAAAAAATAAGAAGGATCATGAAGAGTTAAGCAAGATAACATGAGTGAGTACATCTTAACCATATAAAGGGTGATAATTATTTTAATGATGAACGTGAAAAGGATTCCTAGTATCCTAATTCATATGTGGAAAAACTAGACATAGGGTGTATGAATGCCCACAAATGCAAGGGGAAGGTAGTAGAAGGTCTAAAAATGGTTCATACATCTCACATGAGGATGTAGGGTCTGGATCAATAGAGAACTCAAAGTAAGTATAACATTGAAAATACCCAATGATGAAGGTGAGTTTGTTGAAAAGTTTTATGGTAAAATATTATCTTGTGTAAATGAAAATCCTTTTCCAAATGGTTTCTAAATCAAATAGTAAATATTGGAAAGTGATTGTGGATAGTAGTAGCATAAAAAATATGGTATCATGAGAAATGATGGATAAATAAGGTTTGAATAATGTGGTACAACTAAATGAATACAATTTTTCATGGATACATAAGGGCCATTAGGATATATTTACTATACTTAATATTTTTTATACAATAAAAAGGTATGAAGATGGATTCATAGAAATTACATGTGATAGAGGAGCAATCATTGCCAAGAAGTGCATTTGACACGTGAAGTTTTCATGGTTTTCCAATATTTTCTAAACACATTTTCATGGAATTTAGAGGGGAATGCACAATAATTATAGAGGTGTTGAAAGAATATCACAAAGAATTCACATGAAAAAAGGAAGTTGAACATAAATTCCATGAGTTGAAGAAGAAGGTGATTAGGAAACCAGTGTTGGTTCTACAAGAATTTAACAATGTATTCTAAATTATTTGTGATGTGAGTAGTGAAACAATTGGATTAGTGTTAAGACAAGGTGTGAAACACATCACATACTTTAAGGATAATTTGAACAATACAAATAATATATATTCAATCTATGATAGAGATTCTTATGCTATTTTTCATGCCCTAAAAAATGGAGGCACTATTTATTTACAAGGTAAATTTTATTTTACACAGACCACCATACACTACAATTCATCAGTTTCTAAGGAACATTGAATCAGTGACACATGAATTGGTTGGATTTATTGAATAACACCATAAGTTTGTGTTGAATCACAAAAGTAGAAAACACACAATCGTTGTTGACACACTAAGTAGGAGAGTGCCAATATTGAGTGAAATGTGGGTAGAATTCATGGGCATTGACACCATGCAGGAGTTATATGCTAATGATAATGATTAGGGTGACACATGGAAAGTGCATGTAGAACTAAGAAGTGTGAATATAATTTTATAGTTTGATAACCACTAATAGGAATTGTTTTTTCAAGGAAGTGTGATTGGTCATACCCAAAGGATTAATGTGAGATAATGAGATTAGTGAGAAAAAAACAAACGAATGTTTAGAGATTTTGTCTATGATAATACAGATTGAAGTTGGATAAAAGATACTACTAGTCACAGATGGGTAGATATGTGCATGAATACATGCATAGGTTTAGAGTTTTCCTATTATAAAATGGGAAGAGTTAAAACATAGAGATGTACCAAACATTTCCTATTCTCAATAATCCTTGTGATGACATTAGAATTTTTTATGATAGGATTTTTGAGGATAGAGAAAGACAAAAAAATCATATTTTTGGTGGTATACACACTCTCTAATATGACACATCCTAGGTCATGAAATAAGACAAGTGACATGATGAACATATATGTATTTTTATTCTTAGAGGTGGTGATGTTTCATGGATTCTCGTGTACCATAATATCTAAGCAAGATATAAATTTGGTAGGTTTTTTTGGTGTACATTTTGGAATAAGTTAGTGATAAAGTTGAATTTCAGTTTAAAATATCATTTGCATTCAAAATAAAAAATTTAAGGTGGTGGAATAAAATATTATAAATATTCCCATTATCTTAGTTGGAGACAAAATAAAGTAATGGGATAATATATTAATAAATGCTAAGTCTTTGTACAATAATTAAGTTTAAGAGCACTAGAAAATTCCTTTCATGGTGATAAATTTAAAAATTCCAAGGGGAGTTGTGGAGTTGATAATATCAAAAAGGCTCATGGAAGGAGTAGAAAAAATGAATGTTACACATAATATATTCAAAAGTTACACCAATATGTTTAAGTAAGGATACATCATATTAGTCTTAAATACAAAAAACACATAGATGAGAAGTGTAAAAATAATTATTTTGAGGTAAGATAATTTGTGTTGGTGAATTTATACAAATAAAAGTTCCCATGAGGAACATATAAAGAACTAAATATGAACAAAATTAGTTTGTTTAAATTTTTATTCAAATTATTAGTGAATGCATATCAGATCAAATTTTAGAAGCTATGGAAATATCACACATTTTCAATGTCATAGATTTGTATGATTGTAATGAAGACCTAGAGGATGATGAAGAATAAAATAGGACAATAGTGTCGATTCTTGATTAGAAATCATAAATGCTAGATAATGATAACTATGAAACATATTACATAATGGACTCTATGTTTTTTAATTTGATGTGTGCAAGGAAATATATTAAATAACTGGTAAAGTGTAATATTCATGTCATGGATTATTGTACATGGTTAGATATCATAGAGATTGATCACTATAGCCATTCTCTTGAATAATTAAACTTTTGATAAGGGACTCACAATTTAGTCACTCAAGTTGTCTGATGCATGAGCATACCAAGTGCAAAGGCTATCTTATATCACCTAGGATAGATGATTTTAATTTTTAAAAGGACACAATGCAAAATTACATAAATAATAATTGTGTAAATGTTTTGGAGGTATAATATAGAATGAAAGAGTGAGGAAAGATGTCTATGTGCAAATTTTAGATTTATGTAGTTTTATGTAATTAAAGTTTTTATTTTCACAAAGTAGCGAACCCAAATGTGTAAGGACTTACAACACAAGTGAATTGTAATAAAAGGTGTTAGATGCACATGTGTTACATAAATAGAATATATTAATGAACAAATCAATGTCGCACACCATATGATGTGTAAAGAAATTTTTATAAATTCAAAATAAGTTAACTACACTCCATTGGAACTATAATAATACTATTTAGACCCTAATAAGGTTGTATAGATACAAAAGTCAACACAAAAGGAAGTGGTTAGAATAAATTCATATAGGTATTTCCTAAAATCCATTTGAGAAATATGGTGTGATATATTTTTATGTTTATATGGATTAAAGTAGAGCTATATACTTGTATGGGATTTGATGTATGATATGTCAAAAATATTAAAAGCACTATCAATGGTTACATGTAGAACATGATCAATAATCTTAGAATCCTATGATATCTTGCATGGGTAGATATGACATGTTCTAAGGTATATAAAAGGGAACTTGGGATTCCATTTGAAGGAAAGTAAATAAGTGAGAAATATTAGATAAAGTAGAAAAGGAAGGTGAGATTATAACAAATTGCATAATAATGAAAGAGAGATCTCAAGAAGAAGACCAATGGCCTTAAAACATTACATAGAGATCTGAGAGACTCAATTTTTGTAATTATAATCTTTAATTTTTAGCTCATACCTTGGAAATATTATAGCTTAAGACCTAGGATATATTATTATAATCATTTATTATATATTAATAAAATTCTAAATTTGTATACAACTTTAGCTTTGTATCTTGCATAAAAAGATGTGTATGTTCACTCAGGCTGTGTGGTGTAAGGAATAAATTAATTTGGACACTTGACCATGAATAAATCATAAAGTGTCCACCCAAAACAACACTATGTATTTATCTTATAATATTACCTCTTATATAATCTAATAGAATACATATTTTCTTTCCTTTAAAAAGATAGTCTTCTTTAAAATGGTAATTTTCATAAATAAAGCATCTCTCACCTACTAATTGAATCTTCCATTGTTCAAAAATATATATCATATTAATCTTTTTCCTTAATAATCTAAAATCTAACTCTTTCAATCACCATGTTAGTTAACAATGCCACACACCTACTCAAATTATTAACTACCTGATTTTGATTTCCTAAATTATGCTTCAAAACAAAAGTAAATCCCTACAATAAATATAATCACTTTCTATTTATAGCATTTATTTTATTTTGAGTATTCACATACCTCAAAGTCTCATGATCTATAAATATAATAAACTCCTTAAGCACTAATAATCCATACATTATCTTAGTGCTTTTACAATAACATAAAACACAACATCATATGTAGAATATTTATTCCTTATTCCATTTAAATTATCATTGTAATATGTGTAGTCATATAAAATGTAAAAATTGGTAATTTGAGTGTGGATTGTAACACCTAATCCATAGGTCCCTCTTGCTTACTCTCATAACCCTCATAGGCATCTTTTCATTGATTCCCAATCATTTGTAGCCTTTCAGACTTGATACTAATGGAGATAGACCCCTTTTTCTATGACTAATCCATCCCCCCAGGTCTCATCAACTTAGTAAAATACCACCACACTTGGACTATAGCATCAGTGCCACTCTTATCCACTTTTGGCACTCATGTCCAAGTGAATTTTTGGCCTCGATAATTAGTTTTTTCAGTTCCCCATCCTTCTCCTTGTCAGCCTAATGTGAGCACATTCAACCCATGACCAATAGATCCCTATAAAATCCCATTCAAAGATCATTTAGAAAGGGTTGAAAATTATCACTAGGAAATCAAGAATATAAGCAAGACCACAAAAGCAATTTCCCCTATTCTCCGCATACAACCAACCAATATACTTACAAGCTTATCCAAATCCTTAAACCAATCCCTAGCCATCTCAAGCACATCCAATTTATAATTTTTCATCTTCATACACACTATTTCACAAAGCACATCAAGTGGGAGAACTACATATGGCTTGATCCCTCTTTAGAGTATTGGTATGTAGGTAGTGTGCCCACACAAGGGGTGTGGATCCACATCCAGTGAATCTTACACAAACTAACCCCCCCTTATTTATCAAAATTTTTCAAAGCACAATGGAGTATAGGGTTTGAATATAAAATATGATCTATAAGGAGCTCTATGGACTTTTATATATCAAAACTTCACAAATAAGGTCACATAGACTTGGCAAATAAACCCATAAAGCTTAGATCCTTAGGCCAATAATGATAGTGGTGGAATATAAAATCAGTGCCATTTGTGTCCATATTCAGTTCTCCTATCCACTTTTGATGCTCTTATCCAAACATAAAATGAAGGTTAGATCTTAGTTTGTGATAGTGTCCCAGTCCTACATTGTAAATTCTAGCCTCTGTCTCAATTGAATCAATAATTTCTAGCTAAGTCTTATTTTCTTTCCCTTATTACTCTTTTAAGAAAGATTCAAATTGTAATCAAATTTAAAAAATCAATAGCTTAATAATTGTAATATTTATTTACTGATTTTAATACTCAAACCCTTTAACTAAATTAAGAATAATACACTAATATTCCTCAAATTGTTAAATCATTTGGTGAACGCGAATTACTTTGATTGCACATAAAAACCCTAGAAACCCTAGGGTAAATTTATTACTATTTTTTTTTAAAATTTTTATTAACATAATAAAATTAGAAATCAACATTAAATTTTAAAATTTTGTATTAATTTTAAAATAATTTTCCTTCAAACCCTAGTTTCCCATATTAGGTCCCACTATTTTTCTAGTAATTTTCCAATAATTTCCTAATTTTTTACTAACATATTAAAATTAGAATTTCATTTCAAATTTAAAAATTCAATAGTAATTCTCAAAAATATTTATTTTTCCAAACCCTAGTTGCATATACTAGGTCCCTCTAAATCAATAATTTTCCAATAAATTTTTGATTTTTTACTTGGATAACTAACTTATAAATTCATTTTAAAGTTCAAAATTTCATAATAATTTTCAAAATAATAATCTTTTAAACCCTAGTTGAATATACTAGGTCCCATTGCATCTTGAGGCATCACCTTACATCTATAATTAGGTTGCAAAAATGGATCTCACTTATTTACAAATTTTTCTTACATTTATTATAAATAATAAGGAGACCATACTTGGTCCTATTATGTACATGAATGATGAAGTCTATAATATGTTAGTATAAAGATTCATTATTTGCATTTCATGCTTATTTTTCATTATATGGGATGATGTTAAGAAAGTTATTATTAAACATGTTAAGATATATTTTGCATCACTTCCCTTGGAGATTCTATCCCATGCCAAGTCATGTTGCATGGTCCATTTTACCCTTCCCTAGGTCACTACCCATCACCAGAGAGACCAATTGACACCCTTTGTCCCTCTACCACCTTGACCTATCAATTATCTTCACTCTTCTCTTGTAACTACTACTAGTCCTATACAGATAGTAGATAATGTGGTTAAAGATATTACTCAATATGACACCATGACTCATCCACCTAGTTTGGAGCCCAACCACCCTCTTATTCCTTCTCATCCTAGGCCCAACCCAATCACATAGGCAAATATGCACAAGGCATATGATATTGCTGATCAGTTGATAAACACTCCAACTAATATTTCCATGTTAGAAATACTTTATAAATCTAATGTGTTCAAGGATATTCTTTATTAGGCACTCACTTAGACTTTATGTGCATTGATTCAGAGCCTTCTCATTTTACATAAGTGATCAACACTTTAAAAACCATAAAAGATGCAATTTATTTTTATCATGAAGACATGCCTTCTCAGATATTTATTTATCAAAATTTACCACTTTTCATATAAGTTCAAGTCAAAACCAACATAGTAAAGAGAGTTCTAGTTGATAGTAGTTCCAAAATTAATATATGTAATATCACATTCTTATAGACCATGGGCATAGATATGAAATCCATGAAAAATCATTTAAGAATATTAGAGGGTTTGATGATATAACATGACAGACATTAAGCACCATTATTTTATGTATCATGATAGGTCTCAAAACCCTCTCTACACTATTCTAGGTCACGCCAAGTCCCCTTCATTATAATCTTTTACTTGAACAACCTTAGATACATGCTATGGGGGTAGTTCCTTCCACTCTTCATTGATGTGTTAGGTTCTTCCATGAAGGATATCTATACACATACCTAGTAGATAGCCAACCATTTTGATATTGTCAAGTTATAGAGTCACATTCAACTATTTCACTAGATGGGACACCTTATCTCATAGTTCAACCACCACCTCATTACATTTCTCTTGATCAGATACATACATATGAGGTTGAAGAGACTAGCTTCTCACACTCCACTTACATCCATGTCTTCAGCTCCAAATATTTAGCTTCTCATAGTAACTTTAACCATTCTAGCTACTCCATCAGTCATGATTCCTACACCAATTACAATTATACATTTACTGATAGCAGTTCTATCAATACCAATTGATTTTACAGATATAGTTACTCCATCAGTTGCAAATACTTCCACAACACTACTATCTTCTACTACTACAATTCATTAGACTCTCATACCATAGTTACCCCTCATGGTAAATTATGAGTTACCATATGCACATGATGATAATACAAATTCCCTAACTTCTTTAGATGATGATGCAACACCCACACTTATAGATGACTATTTGTGTGGATTGAGATTTACACTAGTAGGCCTAGGCAAGTACCAAGAAAAATCTAGATCTCTCATTACATATCCTACATCACTCTTATGATCTTGCACTACACTCATAGGATATACTTCACATTTGCAGCCATAGATAGATCACTTAGCACATATAGTTCACATTTTTACCTCTATGAATATAGAGCCAATCATTCAAAATTAGATAGGAAACGCATAACATCAACTATAGATTATGTTATAGATGTTACTTGATCATGGATTAATCACATTACCTATAGTATGACATAGATTTATTAGCAAATTATCACAATAGGATAATCACCCATTTTCTCTCTTTCACAAGATCATAGGCCATGATACAAACTCATGTACAACTTTACAGTAGAGATTGGATAAACTAAAAGTTTAAGGAATTATTTAGATTACAACACCACTAGTACTAACTTTACCACTTCCACCAAAGCAATCTACTACTGAGCTAAACATTCTAGAGGAGAATCGACATCTTCACCATTAGAGTAAGCTTCAGTTCACCTTCGGTAGAATTATACCGTGAAAATAACATCTAAAACATATGATGATACTTATAATGATGATCTCAAGGCATTTGATGATTGTCGTGATCCTTTATTCCATCTTCATCCCTAATAAGCTCCATGTTTGGACCCTTTACCCCCTCTAGCCTAGTCTTTTATGCCATTATATACATATTTATTTATTAGAAATATGTAATTACTACTAATTTTTTTATATTTTTTATATTTTTATTCGCATAATAAAATTAGAAATCAAAATTAAATTTTAAAATTTTGTAGTAATTTTAAAATAATTTTCCTTCAAATCCTAGTTGCCCATATTAGGTCCTGCTATTTTTCTAGTAATTTTCCAATAATTTCCTAATTTTTTACTAACATATTAAAATTAGAAATTCATTTCAAATTTAAAAATTCAATAGTAATTCTCAAAAATATTTATTTTTCCAAACCCTAGTTTCATATACTAGGTCCCTTTAAATCAATAATTTTCCAATAAATTTTTGATTTTTTACTTGGATACCTAACTTAGAAATTCATTTTAAATTTCAAAATTTCATAGTAATTTTCAAAATAATAATCTTTTAAACCCTAGTTGAATATACTAGGTCCCATTGCTTCTTGAGGCATCACCTTACATCTATAATCAGATTGCAAAAATGGATCTCACTTATTTACAAATTTTTCTTACATTTCTTATAAATAATAAGGAGACCATATTTGGTCCTATTATGTACATGAATGATGAAGTCTATCATACATTAGTATAAAGATTCATTCTTTGCATTTCAGGCTTATTTTTCATTATATGGGATGATGTTAAGAAAGTTATTAATAAACATGTTAAGATATATTTTGCATCACTTCCCTTGGAGCTTTTATCCCATGCCAAGTCATGTTGCATGGTCCATTTTACCCTTCCCTAGGTCACTACCCATCACCAGAGAGCCCAATTGACACCCTTTGTCCCTCTACCACCTCGACCTATAAATTATCTTCACTCTCCTCTTGTAGCTACTACTAGTCCTATATAGATAGTAGATAATGTGGTTAAAGATATTACTCGATGTGACACCATGCCTCCTCCACCTAGTTTAGAGCCCCACCACCCTCCTATTCCTTCTCATCCTAGGCCCAACCCACCCACATAGGCAAATATGCACAAGGCATATGATATTGTTGATCAGTTGATAAACACTCCAACTAATATTTTCATGTTATAACTACTTTAGAAAGCCAATGTGTTGAAGGAAATTATTTATCAGGCACTCACTCAGACTTTTATGCCCATTGATTTAGAGCCTTCTCATTTTACATCAGTGATCAACACTTTAAAAACCATAAAAGATGAAATTTATTTTTATCATGAAGACATGCCTTCTCAGATAGTTATTTATCAAAATTTACCACTTTTCATACAAGTTCAAGTCAAAAACAATGTAGTAAAGAGAGTTCTAGTTGATAGTGGTTCCAAATTAATATATGTAATATCACATTCTTACAGACCATGGGCATAGATATGGAATTCATGAAAAAATCATTTAATAATATTAGAGGGTTTGATTATATAACATGACAAACATTGGGCACCATTATTTTGTATACCATGGTAGGTCTCAAAACCCTCTCTACACTATTATAGGTCATGCCAAGTCCCCTTCATTATAATATTTTACTTGAACAACCTTAGATACTTGTTATGGGGGTAGTTCCTTCCACTCTTCATCGATGTGTTAAGTTCTTCCATGAAGGATACCTATACACATACCCATTAGACAACCAACCATTTTGATATTATCGAATTAAAGAGTCATATTCAACTATTTCACTAGATGGGACACCTTATCTCATAGTTCAACCACCACCTCATTACATTTCTCTTGATCAAATACATACATATGAGGTTGAAGAGACTAGAATTTCTCACACTCCTCCACTTACAACCATGTCATCATCTCTAGATATTTAGCTTCTCATAGTAACTTTAGCCATTCTATCTACTCCATCAATCATGATTCCTACACCAATTACAATTATACATTCACTAATAGCAATTCTAACAATACCAATTGATTTTATAGATATAGTTACTCCATCAGTTACAAATACTTCCACGCAACCGCTATCTTCTACTACTACAATTCATGAGATTCTCATATCATATTTACCCCTCATGGTAAATTATGAGTTACCATATGCACATGATGTTGATATAGATTCCTTAGCTTCTTTAGATGATGATACAACACCCAAACTTATAGATGACTATTTGTGTGGATTGATATTTACACCAGTAGGCCTGGTTAAGTACCAAGATGACTCTATATCTCTCATTACATATCCTATATCACTCTTATCATCTCACACTACACTCAGAGGATATACTTCATATTTTTAGCTATAGATAGATCACTCAGCACATATAGTTCACATTTTTACCTCTATGAATATAGAGCCAATCATTCAAAATCAGATAAGCAACACACAACATCAACCATAGATTATGTTATAGATGTTACTTGATCATGGATTAATCACATTACCTGCAATATGACATAGATTCGTTAGCAGATTATCACAATAGGATGGTCACCCATTTTGTCTCTTTCACAAGATCATATGCCATGATACAAACTCATGTACAACTTTATAGTAGAGATTGGATAAAATATAAGTTTAAGGAATTATTTAGATTACAACACCACCAGCACTAACTTTGCCACTTCCACCAAAGCAATCTACTACTGAGCTAAACATTCTGGAGGATAATCGCCATCTTCACCACTAGAGTAACCTTCAGTTCACCTTTGGTAGAATGATACCATGGAAATAGCATCTACATCATAAGATGATACTTTTAATGATGATCTCAAGGCACTTGATGATTGTTGTGATCCTTTATTCCATCTTCATCCCCAACAAGCTCCATGTTTGGACCCTTTACCACCTCTAGCCTAGTCTTTTATGCCATTATATACATATTTATTTATTCATATGCTTGTATATAACACTTTTTTTAAAAATGTTTGTACATATCTTTATTGTAAATACTTTCACATAGTTTCTCAGTATTATTTGTACATAATCTCCTCATTATTGATTGTACATAGTTCATAGCATTTCAAAAAATTCAAAAACAATACAAAATCTCAAAATACAAAAATATTCAAATAATTTAAAAACACCAAAAACATTTCAATTATATACATTATCCATGCTTTACATTTCTACTATAATGCTAGACTTACATTTTCTATTCTATGTTATTTGTCAACTTATGTACATTACCATGCTTCACTTGATCTTCTTTGAGTGTGTGCAGTGACATCTAGCTCTTTGATTACTTCACTCTACCCATTGCGGGGGCATCCTATTTTTTCATCGAGACATGCATCCATATATATATATATATATATATATATATATATATATATATATATATATATATATATATATACCCAATGGGGGCATCTTCAACATGTCTACACCATCTAGGTTATGGCATTCCTACACCACACACTCTAGTTATCATGTTGATATATATTATTTACTAGCTTACATAGATTAATCTATCAACACTCACTAGTATATAACACTTATTTATTTCTTAGCATATATCTAGTCTTGTACTAACATGTCTTGCATACTTTCCCTCTTTCTCTGATTAGTTAGATGTGATTGTATTTCTAGTTATTACATGCTTTCCTTTCTTAATTTATGTATCTATATATGATTACATTTTTCAATTTTTGATTATCTCCTATATATGCCTTAGGACATTTGATAATGTCCTTTTCTTTTAAGTCTTGTGTGTGCCTTAGGACATTTTCCAATGTCCTATACCTGTACTCTTCTATGTGATTATGAATTTCACACCAACCTTGCTTATTTCAATTGTATGTGTATGTGGCATTTGAACATGCCTTGTATGCTTACCTTTTAGTATGAGTGACATATGCCCATGCCCCTTATTTATGTCACCCCTTGTCCACCCTTTTATGCTTCTTGCTTCTTGCCTTGTGTGCTTGTTGCTTGTTTGCTTCTCATTATTTACAATGCCATGATCCACATCATGCATTTATCTTGTTTTATTGGATGCCATGATGGGCATCATGTTTCATCCCTCCAACTAACAACTAACCAAAGTTTCATTTCTAGTTTAGTACATTATACATGATATTATATTGGTATATCTATCTAATCATACCCCTACTGATCTAACAATCTCTCAATACAAATCATGTTATATCTTAAGATATCTTGTTGATTATCATTGTTATATCATGTATCTTTGTAGTATAACCCACTTGTAGGTCTATTTCTTCTAAGGCTAGTCATTATAGGGTCTTCATTCCTACCCTCAAAAGAGGGGGTAACAAATAGAGGTTTTTTCATATAGATCATAGTTCCTAAATGATCAAAAAAGTAGCATTTAAAATACCCAAAATAATAACTAGACTTCAAAATAGTCAAAATAGACCAGAAAGATAGTGGAAATATTAGAACACTTACCAAATTTAGCTTAGAATAATAGCACCCAACTTGGACTATAACATTGATGCCACTATTGTCCACTTTTTCAACTCCTATCCAAATAATAAAAAACCAAATTTTCTATAAGTAGGTATAAAAGTAGGTTCAACTATAGTTTTGCACTTTTAGACTAGTTCAAAATCAGTAGTTTTCAGTACACTTTCACTAAAAGAATATAGATATAGGAGGCATCATGGACGGCATGATGTCTCTCACTTCCAATTTTAGATATGATAGTTGGTATAAATTCAAGATTAGAATCCATGTTCCAAACACCAATAATTGAGGGCAATATGCGTGGCACATTTGTTTTCTGTTCTTTTTGAGGTTAGCATTACCCAGGCATTCTTATTAGTTTCATGTCTTATTCCATCTATATGTGGTTGGCATCATTTTGGAATGGCTTTCATATAATCCTAATTTCCACATTCTCAAGTCCTTGAGTGCCTTTCATATAATCCTATTGCATTATTTTTAGAGTGGATTTCATACAACCCTAATCTCCATCTTTCAGAGTGGCCAAGAGTGACCTAGTTTCTAGCATACATTTATCTATCCATGCCAACATTATTAGATCATAGTACATTCATGGGCTTAAATATCCATCTCGTATAACACACATTTTATACTGATATCAGTTCATATCTTCACTTCATGGTGCAATGATGGTGCCAAAAGACTAGCTATCCTTTACATTCTTGAGCCACCTATTTAGAAGGATTGGCCACAAAGTCCAAACATCGATCAACACATGCAAGATCACCTAGATTAACTTAGTGGGAGATGATGGAGCTAAAGGGACAACCTTTGCATTCTTAAGCCACTTATAAGGAATTGCACACTCAGCTCTATTTGTGATATTACTCTTGGTTCAACACACATCTAACATCACACATCATCACCCAACATCACAACAGGTTTTGTATTGGTTCATGTACTTGATGAGGTGTATTCATTCCTTTCTCTTCTTTTCTCTCTTACCCAAATTTTTATGTTCTTATTTTAGATATAGCATATCTAGTAAGAACTAATCTAATTTTTGTTTTCTCTTGCATAATTACACTTCATAACATGATATCTCTATACAAACTCAACATCACACAACTTCATGAGCTTCACCCATGCAAGTAAGTTCAGGTACACTTTTTATTTTCATTTATCCTAGTATTTCAATTTTTTGCATCACTAAAATAAAGGGGGGGCAAATGTAGTCATATAAAATGCAAAAATTGTTAACTTAAGTGTGGCTTATGACACCCAACCCACAGGTCCCCCTTGCTTGTTCTTATGACCCTCATAGGTATCTTTTTACTAATTCCTAGTCATCTGTAGCCTTCTAGACTTGATCCTAGCTGAGCTAGACCCCTTTTTCCATGACTAATTCATCCCCCTAGGTCCCATTAACTCAGTACAATAGCACCACACGTAGACTATAGCACCTATACCACTCCTATCCACTTTTGATGCTCTTATACAAGTACATTTTTAGCCCCAATGGCCAGTGTATTTTAGTTCACCATCCTTCTCCTTATCAGCCTAATGCAAGCACATTCAAGCCATGACCAATATATCTCTATAAAATCCCATTCAAAGATAATTTGGAAAGGGTTGGCAATTATCACTAATTAAGCAAGAATAAAAGCAAGACCACTCAAGAAATCGTCCCTATTATCTACATACAAACAACTGATATACTTACAATCTTATCCAAATCCTTACACCAGTCCCTATCCATCTCAAGCACATCTAATTTATCATTTTGTATATTCATACACACTATTGCACAAAGCACATCAAGTGGGAGAACTACATATGGCTTGATCCCTCTTCATAGTATTGGTATGTAGGCAATGTGACTACACAAGGGGTATGGATCCATGTATAGTGAATCTTACACACACTAACCCACCCTTCTTTCTTGAAATTGGTCAAAGCATAATGGAGTATAAGGTTTGAATAGAAAATATGATCTATAAGGATCTCTATGGACTTCCAAGTACTGAAACTTCATGAACATGGTCACATAGACCTTGTGAATAAAACCTAAAAAGCTCAAATCCTTAGGACAATAGTGGTAAAGGTTGACTACAATGCTAGTGCCACTCCTATCCACTTTTGGTGATCTTTTCCAAATATAAAATTAAGGTCAGATATCATTTTGTGATAGTGTCCAAGTATTATATAGTGAATTCTAGCCTTTGTCTCAGTTAGATTAGTTAATTTCTAGATAAGTCTTGTTTTCTTTCCCTTATTATTATTTTTATAAAGATTTAAATTGTAATCAAATTTTACAAATCAGTAACTTAATAATTTTACTATTTATTTACTAATTTTACTACTCAGACCCTTTAAGTAAATTAGGAATAATACACCAATATTCCCAAAACTATTAAATTAATCTGATATTAACATTCCTTCCTGACTAAATATTTCATAAATACCCAAATGTGAAGCACCACAATGTACCTAAAACACCTTGTTAAAATATTATAATGCTAAAAATGGTTACTTCCATCATCACCTTCATCTTCAATAATTGAAAACTTTCTATTATTATTCTTGTCCACAAATTATTTTCCCCTTATACAATATGTTATTGGTGAAACATTAAAAATAAAATTATTTATTAATTTTATATAAAAATTTTATAAACCCTAGAATTTTTTAACTTTTGATATAATTTTTCAATTAGGCCACTCAACAAAGTATTTTGCCTTTTCTTCATCCATTCTTACACCATATTCTATAATTACAAATCCTGAAAAATACCAAACTTTTATACTTAAACTTTCACTTAAAATTTGCATAGATATTTTAATTTCTTAATATTTATAATATCATTCTCAAATTAATTATGTTTTCTTCTTTACTCTAAATGAATATCAAAATTTAATACTACAAACATACCAATATAATCTTATAACAATGTCTTCATCATCTTCATAAATGTGTTATGTGCACTGGGTAATCCATGAAACATAACCAACCACTCATATAATACATCCATAGTCTTGAATGTTGTTTTCCATTCATCTCCTTCTCAACTCTAAATTAGATTGTATCTTATCCATAAATCAATACTAGTAAAGTATGAATCTCTTACAAGTAAATCCATCATGCAATCTATGTATTTGATGGTGATATTATGTATTGTTATACTATCTACATGCATCACCTATTTTTCATCCTTATTTGTAATTAATTTTGTAGGAGTTGCACATGGACTCATGCTCTCCCTCATTAAACCCTTTCTCACCAATTCAGTCACCTACCAAACTATTTTTTCATGTTTTATATGGATCATCATGTAAACTACTTGATTGGGTAGAGATAGCCTTCTAATTTAATAAATATAATGTTATATATATATATATATATATATATATATATATATATATATATATATATATATATATATATATATATATATATTTTGGTAAACCATCAATAAATGCATTAGGTATAATGTCATCACATTAATTTAACATTTTTTCTACTTCTACTAGTATTTTCAAAACATTTGCTTCTTATTTTTTTGCCATTAATGCATAAAAAAACCTATCACATAAATCTCTTTAATAAGAAATTTTGTGGACATAATGATTTATACATACGCTTGTTATTTAATGGGTAATAAAAATATATTTGTATTGTCATTCCATAAAGTATATGTTTTCTTTTCTCCATCATGGATTGCTTTCCTATCACATTTCCATGGTATTCCTAGAAACACATGACATACATCCATTTGGATAAAATCACATAATATTTAATCATTATAAGTATTTATCATATAAAACATGATTAAATACTAAGTTCATGCACACATTTGGTAGACAAAATGGATTTACCCATGGACATGCTTTTCTTGAAATTTTAGAAAACTAAACTTGTGTAGATAATTTGAAATAGCTACACTCAAAATTTGAAGATGCTATATGAACATGAATTGTAACACTTAAATTATAGTTTCTAAAACACTATTTAAAAAAAATAAAAAAAAAGCATAAGTAGGTCAAACATCTAAAATTTGAATAGAAACTCCTATTTTTTTTAAGAAAACAAAGTGGATAGACAGTCATGTGGCCCACCATTTTTTGAATCATTTAATATTTTTTGAAACATTTTTATGAATATTTATATAATATATTCCATCTTGTGACTTGTATATATTTTTATTTTATCAATGAATATTTTATTTTATTGATTTTGTAAGTAAATAGATCTTGAAAATTGATAAAAAAAAAAATAGATACCTAGCCATGTGGTCCCACCAACTACCTCAAAAATGAAAGTGGTTTTTTTTAAAAATAATGTGTGTATAATTAGGCTTAGTTTGTGACAATATATTTTGTTTTTCACTTGGATGAACAAAAAACAAATTAAATTAACATGTATAGGCATGTATATTTATGACATGTGGTAGTGTAAAACAGCTATAGTTAGATATCAAAATATTTTATAACCTTAAAATAGTACAAAAATTATAAAAATAACATATTTTAAAAGAGGAGAGTGTGCTTGTCATCATGGTAATATTTTTTAATTTTATTGTTAAAATTTCTAGGGTATTTGGTGATGGAAGTTAAAAATTGTTATTTTCTATCAAAGCTCCTAGACTTGGTTGTAGATTGATAGATCCAAACATTTGGTTCAGGAATCCATGCCATTTTTGAGATAAAAGGTTTGGATTATGAATTTAAATCTACCATGCATAGACATTATAATATACCATGTACATATTATGGAAACATGTACACATTATGGAAACATGTACACATTAAGTAATGCGTATGCATTATAACATAATGCATATGGAATATACCATAACGTATACACATTATCTTTTCTATAGACAAAAATTTACTTTTAAATGGAATTTTTTACCCAATTTGAGAAATTTGTCCCCAAAAACATTCTCTCTATGCTTCTGCAACACTTGCAAGTTGAGAACAAGAACTATCAAGTGATTTTTTGGACTCCCTCTTTGAAAAGATATCAATTATCTAATGGGTGATAGATCATGTTTGAGAAAGATTAATAAGTTGAAGAAAAAAAAACTTAATAAAATATAAGAGGTGAGAGAAAAAAATAAGGTATGAATGCAAGAACTTCATTTAAAACAAGGTACAAAAACACTTTTTGATGAGCCAAATTCCATAGACAATGATGTAATTGAAAATAATGAATTAAATAATGATGAAATTGAAAATAATAAATTAAATAATGATGGAATTAATAATAATGAATTGAATAATTATGAAAACAACAATAATAAATTAGATAATGTTGAAGTTTACATTCAAAGTATAATGTTTTTGATTTTGTTGATGATGACTGTATGTATTATGCCTTATCCCTAGCAATGAAGAAATTTTCATGGAAATAAATAATGATGAAATTAGAAATGAAAAAAATTTCATGGAAGCATATAATGAGGAAATAAACTATGAATAAAATTTCATATCATCACTAATGAACAAAATTAAGGATGATTTTGAAACACCCTCTCAATAAGTTTCACTAGTAACAACACCTCCAAGAATTGTGAATATAAAAGGTAAGTACTTCATTGAAGTTGATGAAAATATTTTAAAATTAAGTCCTAAAAAATTGTCTAACCACCATTCAAAAATACTAGCTTGAGAAATTTGGGATAGTTTCTTTCATAATTTGATTAATGATACTAAAAGATGTTATTGTTTATTTTGTTGATGAAATTAATTAAGATGTGACCTACCATTTACACATTAGGGGTAAGAACATCTAAATCGATGATGAGAAATAAAAATTTGTTGACAACTTATATGATGCATATCATACTATAGGCCCTAAATCACATAAACATTATTGTAATACTACCCAACATATAATCACAACTTGTGCAATAAGTATTCAAATAGGGAAAAAATTATTGATTTCAAAAATAAGATAAACACTTAATATAAATTAAAAAATATTAATAAAATTAATTTCAAGACATAAAATACTTAATGAACCCAATACGAATGAGCTCTAGGCATTCTCTGATGGACTTCCATGAAAGGACAAGGATATAGCTGAAACTTTGAAAGAGCTACTTGCACAATTTTGGAATGACAATACTAGAGTTTCACCCTATGCAAGAGCTGTAGTTAAAATAAGAGTTGGATCTCCTTACCATGAAATGCATCTAAAACATTTATTGGATATGAATCAAACACAATTTTGCTCCATGTTTATGGAAAAACATCCACATTTTTTATTAGTCAAATATATTTTGAGACGGTCAAACCATTTTATGTAAAAATAAATCACACACATAAACCACTCATTGTTGTAGAAAATATGTTGAGTTTTTAATGCACTATGATGTTGGAATTCATAGGAGTGTCTTAGAATTTATGCCAAAATCATCTAGGAAATTTATTCCAGTCATTTTTTTTGAAAGACTAGATGGACAATTATTTTATAGCAAAACATGTTTGGATGGAAATTGCAACATTTGTGTTGGATCGCCAAAACTAAAGAATTGTATCCATGAATATGAAACAAGTGAAATTGGATAAGAATTAGTTGGTTTGATCAAATATAAATATGCAACTTATCAATTAAAATATGACAAATTTTTTAAAAGGTGTGAGCTTGTTACAAAACATATACCTATTTTAGAATTTATGGTCAAATTCATGGAGAAAAATATTTATGAGTGTGCAAGGCACACATATAGGGATATATGGTTGTATAAAAATTTAAAGCTAAGAAAGGACACATTCAAATTTGGTTCAATTATTTTAGTAGTCAACATTTCAGAAAATTGTATATTTAAACCATAAATAGAAGTTCAGTCATAATATTACAACTCATCACAAGTTGACATATTCATACATATACCATTCATGAATGCACCTAATAGTGCCAAGAAAGATAAAAAAAATATTAAGGGAGTACCATTTATATATTAGTGATGAATAATCACATTGTAAAAATTATATGCATGGTTATTTTGAGAATTTCTATAGATAGTTGAATGAAAGTGATGCATTAGGCAGACCTTAGACTGGAAACAGGGTAGACTTTCCACTATTTGTTTACCAAAATGGTGTGCTGTCACCAGACCACAACAGGGCTAATCTGAATGTGGACAAAATATTTAATCTTCATCCACTCTCCCTCTAGAAAAGGTGAATATAGCCAGCGTCTATGTTAATTACTCAAGTGTTCTATAGAGATGTTCCCAATCTCATCTCGGTAATAAACAGAATGTGCTCCAGGTGGTAGCTTTGACACTAGACTCCTAAAAGACACCACCATGAACAAGATGGAAATGTTCTGTTATCTGAACATTCCCCAATGTGAAATTTCAACTTCCCACACAAGTACCTTAATTACTAGAAATGGTTGATTATTTTCAAAGTGAACAATAAAGGGTGAAAAGGAAAGCGCAAGAATATTCTCATACACACCATACTTAATTTCTAGATCTACAACTTTTGTGGGATCAACTTTGGTGAATGACTCTATTCTAGAACTTGGAGTCTTGACAGTTGTAGTTTACACTTTCTCCCAATCATGAGGTTGATGCTTCAAAGAATAACAAATAATTTTATGATAGGTCACTTAAATCTACAGCAAGACACAACTCAATTTCAAGGAAAACAAAGGTGTTATTTCATTGTAATAAAGAGATCAAACCATTAATCAAATATCTGAGGGGAACATATCAATGTTCTGGGCACTATTTCCAATTTTGATCAATGTTGGATGGATGCACAGTCCTGTTGGATTTAACAAAGTATTGAACACCATATAGATAATAGATTGGTCTTCATTTGGTTACTCTATGCATATGTCAAGGCCACTTTAATGCATATGTCATAGTTTATTAACAAGAAGAGAAACATCACTTGCTTTACTTGGACTCAACGACGCTCCTTCCCAGCCTACAGAAGTTACAACAGTGAAGAGTGGATCCTTTTCTAACAAGTTGACAAAGTTCATCACAATAATAGAATGTTGTTGGGACCAAAACCAATCGCATGCTATAGGGTCCTTCGATGAAAGTTGATCTCTAATTAAATTCTCTAATCAGTTAGATTGGTGTAATAGGCTTCGTTGGACAAAAATATTAACATCTCAATCCCTGCCATGTCCTGGTGATGCAATTTCAGTGGCTGCTTGTAATAGAGCACGTACAGAAGCCTGATATGCAAGTGTCTTAATCCAGGCATTGTTATCAATTCCAAGCCAGGCCTTGGCAAACTAGGGACCTCATGTTAGAGATCTTTGCTGCTCATTAACAAGCTCAAATACTCATGTAGCCTCATGTAGACTTTGTACCAGGTCATTACTTGCATCTTCATCTTGAAAAGACTGATTCAATTTTAACCTCATTTTTTCCAATTCTCCATCAAAATTTGCATGGGGACTCCCGTTAACAGATATCCCATCCTCTGGAGTAGCTGATGCAATAACATAATGCAATAACTTGTGTTTCACATTACATAAAGGCTGTAAAATAACCAACCTATTTGAATTGCTTGATACTTTCATATGTTGTCAATCTTGACCATATCTGCTCTTTGTCCATTGCTCCCCGAAGTTGTTGCTAAACCAAATCAACCCAGAATGCTCCTTCATCTCTTTAAAAGAGATCCTCCTTCTCTTCCTCCCCTTTTTTCCCCCTCTTTGTCCCTTGTCCTCTCTCCTTTTCTCTTCTTTTCTACGTACTCACTATCCTTTTTTTTAATGAATTTTCTTTTCTATTCTCTTCTCTAACCTCTACGCCAAACTTGGCTTAAGGAAAAACAAAATATAGTTTTTAATCTTTAACAATATGCTAAGGTTGAAAATATTTTCAACCATTTCTCCCTGATTTCCTCAATAGCCCAACAATCACTTTTTACCTTTTCACATTTCACTTTTTACAATTACATTTACTTTCAAGGTGAAATTTTGAAATCTAACACAATTTGGAGGGAAAACCAGAATTTGAAATTTCACACTAGAATTTGAAATTATTGTAGATGCTCCTACATCATACTCTCCCTCTAGAAAGGATTGAACCTTAGTTCAAATGAACTACTACCTCCATGCACTAGTCTTCATTATATGCCTAGATCCCAAGGTCTTGTTGCCAATACCAATGCTTGTCTTTGATAGTCTTTGTCTTTCATCTTGCTTTTCTTCCTTTTCTGGTATGTTCTTCTCCTCATTTCTTTCTCAGCTGCTATCTCCCGCTTCCATGCTTCTTCATCTTCTTCTTGTTGTTCTTCTTGGTTCAAAAATTTGTCCATTGAATTATGGACTTCATTCATCTCCACAACTTTAACACCTGCATTCAAAACATCAAAGGCAATGTTAGAAGTAAAAACTTGAGACCATAAAGTCTCTTGGCTACCTCCACTCTTCTGCTCCTTGACCAAAACTACCTTTGCCTCTTTGCTTTGCTCTTTTCTTTCTTCACTCTTCCCAATGGTGTCTTCACCATGGCTTGTACCTGTATGTAGCTCTCTTGAGTGACCAAATAGCTCTTCCAACATTCTCAACTCTTCCTTTAGTAAGCTTTCATCTATCTCTCCATTCACTTCATCAAACTTGGGCTCATCACTCACAAAGATTACTTGCCCTTTACCTCTTATCTCATCTTTTCTTAGCTTGTCATCACATAAACCAACTTCTTCATTATACTCATAAAAAACAATTGGAGTAATATTACCTTGTGTTTCCTTACTCTCTTCAATCTCTGCTTGAAGCCATCTTGTTTGTTTCTTGCATTCAATGAGGCGTTGCCTTGCTGCATACTCTCCCCTTTCCTCATCATCCATCCTCTCGGAACTCTCTCCTTGCTGAATATTAGTTTTCATAGACATTTTACATTCCTCATTTTCCATAAAAAGATCATTAAATGATTCAAAAACATCATTATCCCATTCATTGCAAGCAATTGACTTACCTTTCATCTTCTTTGAGAAGTTTTCTTTCTCATCTTCATTCTCTTGGCTACTGGAATCACCTTCAATCCTCTTCCATTGAATTCTTGGTGTTGTTGCCTCAACACTCACGCCTTTTCTCTTTTCCTTCTTAGGTACCCACATTTGATTCTTCTTCTTATCATTTGTCTTCTCATACCATGTAGGCATCCTGCATCCTTGCTCTTATACCAACACCTCCTCTTGCTTGGGAGTTTGCTTCTTCCACGATTTAGGCATCACATATCCATGCTTAAATTATCTTTTTGAGGGCTCTATCATCTTCCTTAACTCTTGCACCTGTACATTAGCAGTGTCATGCTTACAATAATGATCAAAATCAGATTTTAGCACTTCATTTACCTTTTTGATAGCTAGTTCCATGGAGCAATCTTTCTCTTCCTTTGTGCTTGCCTGCTCTCTTTCTTCTTCTTGGCCTTCAATGGCATCATGGAATTTAGCTTCATCTTCTACCTCTTCTCTTGCTTGTAGGGGTTCCTCAACACCTTCCTCATGAATTAGCCAATGCATCTCTTCTTCTTTATCAACAACAACAAATTCTCTTCTCTTTCTTGCACATTCACTTGTACACTTGGTGTCTTCTCTTGAACCAATCTCTTCATTCTTCAAGGCATTTCTCTTGACCTTCATATGGCCTCTCATACCTGCAATTACCCATGCAAAAACATCATTAGATATAAAAACAAGAGACCATAATGTCTCCATGAGTGCTCTCTTCATCAACACTCTCATCTTCTCAAGTGCTCTTCCTGGCACTTCATCTTTTCTTTCTTCTCCTCTCTTGTTCTCCATAATGAGAACCTTCTTCACAACTTATTTCTCTTGTTGCTCACTTGGCAACCCTCTTATCTTCTTCAAGCCTCTATGGGCTTCTCTCTTCTTGGCAATCTCATTTTTCCTTCTTCTCCTCTTCCTTAGGAGATCTATGGGCCACTTCAACCTCTTCCTCATTGGCCATACCCATGCTTGCTTGTTCATCTGCATCCAAGACTCATATTCATCTTTAATATTAGCTAATTCTCTCTTCAAACTAGCAATTTCTTTATCAATTTCAATATTGTCCATACCTTTGATGCTTGCTTTATTTTTGGTGTCCTCATGTACCTTACTGCTCTGCAGTGCCTTCAATAATACTTCCATCTCTAAGATCTTCACCCAAGTCTCTTCCACCTTGGTCTCATGATCCCTTGTCTTCAACCAAGCCTTTTCTCCTTGACTGGTCTTTTGACAATTTCTTTGATCTCACCTAGGCCTTTTGCATCCTAGTCTTTTGATCCTTTTCTCAATCCTGCAACAACTCTTTATACAACACTTCAATAAACACAAATCACAAATCCAAGCTTACCTTGCTTTGGATCTTCCTCTTGAGCATTCACTTGCTCCCTTACTTTTGAGCTTTCCAAGCTTCTCTTCACTAAGCCTTGTTAGGTTGTGGAGCTAAAAGCTTCAGCCACTTGCAAACAAGGTGGAACAGAAGGTTGCTGAGATCCAAGAGCACCGGCGTCGACAGCATGACCGACGTCGATCGTGAGTAGTGCTGAAGGCCACCAGCGACGGTAGGGAGTCGGCCGACGTCGGCAGAACCAGACAAGCAGGGACCGGTGTCGATCGCCTATGTGTTCCAGAAGTGCTAGTTGCACGGACAGTTAGTTAAGTGAACGAAGAGTTTGCATGTAAAGACCAGTTAGAGTCTTGAGCTGCGTGGATAATTATCTAAATTAAGAGTCTAAGTTAGTGTTTAAGTTAGGGATCTATTTATAGACCCATTGGCATGTATTATACAAGCATAAGTCAAGGAAGGCAAGGAAGTACCTTCTGTGTGTGTGTATGATCATTGAGTTGCAGGTTGTTGCAAGCTCATAGGAGATCCACATGTGAGTATGGTCTATTGAATTGTAGGTTGCAGGTTCATGGGAGATCAGCTTGAAGTGCTATAGAGTGCTTGATGTACTGGCAGGGTTATTACTGACTAGTTGGAGAGGTGAACACCAATTCGGTTTGTGAGTTGGTTGTTGGGACCATTTTTTGTGTAGGAGAGTGTGTGTGAGAAGAATTACTGTACACTTGAGGTGTGGCGAACCTCTGTAAGGTGAAAGAGTGTGGCGGCTCTTTGTTGTATTCTTTTTTGTATAGTGTTAATACAAGATAGTGTATTGTCTCTCATATTCTGTGCTATTGGTGAATTCTAGTTACTTGTGCTTCTGGTTATTTCTGCATATTTAATTGCTTATATATTTGGTAATCATACTGTGCTCTTTCTGAGGAGTAAGATCCAACAAGAGGAATCAGAACAGGTGTGTTTGTTCTTGGACTTCCCCAACAAGCCTTCCTTGGCTTCTTCTCATCTTAAGCCTCAATGGCTTGACTACCTTCCTCTTCACCTGTTTACTTCTCAAACACAATAAATTCAAATCAAATATCAAAGTTACCCATACCTTTCTTCCATAGGGTCTTCTAGCACCTTGTCCTACTGATCCTTTTTCCAAATCCTATAACAACTTGATCCAAATCCCAAAAGCTTCAAGCTCTGATACCAAATGATGTGTTAGGCAGACCTTAGACTGGAAACAGGGCAGACTTTTCGCTGTTTGTTTACCAAAATGGTGTGCGGTCACCAGATTGCAATAGGGCTAATCTAAATGTAGACAAAATATTTAATCTTCATCCACTCTCCCTCTAGAAAAGGTGAATACAGCGAACATCTATGTTAATTACTCAAGTGTTCTGTAGAGATGTTCCCAATCTCATCTCGGTAATAAATAGAATGTGCTCCAAGTGGTAGCTTTGACACTAGACTCCTAAAATACACCACCATGAACAAGATGGAAATGTTCTATTATCTGAACATTCCCCCAATGTGAAATTTCAACTTCCCGCACAAGTACCTTAATTACTAGAAATGGTTGATTATTTTCAAAGTGAATAATAAAGGGCAAAAAGGAAAGTGCAGGAAGATTCTCATATGGACCATACTTAATTTTTGGATCCACAACTTTTGTGGGATCAACTTTGGTGAATGACTCTATTCTAGAACTTGGAGTCTTGACAGTTGTAGTTTACACTTTCTCCCAATCATGAGGTCGATGCCTCAGAGAATAACAAATAAGTTTATGATAGGTCACTTAAATCTACAGCAAGAAACAACTCAATTTCAAGGAAAACAAAGGTGCTATTTCATTGTAATAAAGAGATCAAACCATTAATCAAATATCTGAGGGGAACATATCAATGTTCTGGGCACTATTTCCAATTCTAATCAATGTTGGATGGATGCGTAGTCCTGTTGGATTTAACAAAGTATCAAACACCAAATAGATAATATACTGGTCTTCATTTGGTTACTCTATGCATATGTTAAGGCCACTTTAATGCATGTGGCATAGTTTATTAACAAGAAGAGAAACATCACTTGCTTTACTTGGACTCAACGACACTCCTTCTTAGCCTACAAAAGTCACCGCAGTGAAGAGTGGATCCTTTTATAACAAGTTGACAAAGTTCATCACTATAGTAGAATGCTATTGGGACCAAAACCAATTGCATGCTACAGGGTCCTTCGATGAAATTTGATCTCTAATTGAATTCTCCAATGGGTTAGATTGGCATAATAGACTTTGTTGGACAAAAATATTAACATCTCAATCCCTACCATGTCCTCGTGATGCAATTTCAGTGGCTGCTTGTAATAGAGCACATACAGAAGCCTGATATGCAAGTGTCTTAATCCAGGCATTCTTATCAATTCCAAGCCAGGCCTTGGCAAACTAGGGACCTCATGTTAGAGATCTTTGCTGCTCATTAGCAAGCTCAAATACTCGTGTAGCCTCATGCAGAATTTGTACTAGGTTATTACTTGCATCTTCATCTTGAAAAGACTGATTTAATTTTAACCTCATTTCTTCCAATTCTCCATCAAAATTTGCATGGGGACTCCCGTTAACAGAGATCCCATCCTCTAGAGTAGCTGATGTAATAACAGAATGCAATAACTTGTGTTTCAAATTACATAAAGGTTGTAAAATAACCAACCTATTTGAATTGCTCGATAATTTCATATGTTGTCAATATTGACCATATCTGCTCTTTTTCCATTGCTCCCCAAAGTTTTTGCTGAACCAAATCAACCCAGAATGCTCCTTCATCTCTCTAAAAGAGATCCTCCTTCTCTTCCTCCCCCCCTTTTTTTCCCTCTTCGTCCCCTGTCCTCTCTCCTTTTCTCTTCTTTTCTACGTACTCCCTGTCCTTTTTTTTATGAATTTTCTTTTCTATTCTCTTCTCTAACCTCTATGCCAAACTTGGCTTAAGGAAAAACAAAATGCAATTTTTAATCTTTAACAATATGCTAAGGTTGAAAATATTTTTAACCATTTCTCCCAGATTTCCTCAACAACCCAACAATCACTTTTTACCTTTTCACTTTTCACTTTTGACAATTACATTTAATTTCAAGGTGAAATTTTGAAATCTAACACAATTTGGAGGGAAAACCAGAATTTGAAATTTCACACTAGAATTTGAAACTATTGTAGATGCTCTTGCATCAGAAAGGAACGTTCATTTCAATCAACATTACATTTGGTTAAAAAATTACACATCATAATTCAAGAATGCAAATATGTTGTATTGGTTGAGTAGGATGCATGTTACCACTAGTCCAGAACATATTTGGAGTTTCACTAAGGTTGGACATGAAAAAGAGGAGCATGACAGTGTTGGATCATGTGTAAAAAGAGTCATTGTAAGGGAGGAAATGCAATTTTATGAGGGTGTTCATTTAACCGATACACAAAGTGTGGTTTAATGGTGTAATGAGAACATGTGACATGGTGCTCAACTAAATTGAAATGTTATTATATATTTTTGGTTAATGGAGGAATAAAACTTGGCAAAGTATGAGGATTATATGATTGTAATGGGTTATTGAGTGAGCTCCAATCATTTCATATCTCAAATATAGGATCTTGGACAATTCATTTGATACGCCTGGCATGTTTATATTCTACATGCATGGACTCTATTTGGAATGAGTGTGAGTCAAAAGAGTGGTTAGATGACTGGAGTTCTAGTCCTCTAATTATAATCAACACATATCAAGCTCCACAAGCATTTCAATTTATATAGATGACATCATCACATGAATTTGATCATGTATCTGATCTAGTGCAGCCATATTGAATATTATTCATTATGTAATTTTTAATCCCATTATCTATCTTCATTTAGTGTCATTAAAAATTATTTTTTATGATATAGGACATGTTCTTTAAATTATTTCAGATGAGGACAATGAAGAGGGGAAAAATTACTACTTATGTCAGTGTGTAAAGGAAAATAAAAAATTGACTTGCACATTCATAGATGGAGAAAACATTGAGTATCCTACTTGGTATGAGGTATTCACTGGAACTTGGATTTGATGATATCTAATTATTATTTTAGCTATATGGTTGTTTGAAGACTTTGAAACACATAATAATATACTTCACTATTCAAATTAGGTCCTTATAAAAAATATTAAATTAAAAAATATCATGGAGGCCATTAAAAATGAATCTATGGAAAGTTAATGAGTTAGACCATGAAGCTATTCTTGCTAATATCAAGATTAGATCAGATCCTAGTGGTTTGATGGATTGATATGTGCATATATATTGATTTATATAATGTATATATAATGAATTTTACCAATGTTTTTGATTTTATAGGTAGTACATGTAAATTTCATTTTAATTACTTACTAACATTTTTTTGTAGGATAATGGTGCTATATAAGCTTCCACCTTCAATTAGTTTTTACTATTAGTAAATAATTTCATATTCTTGAAGCTAAGAGAATCATGTTAAAATTACTTAGCATTTATCCTTGAAATGAGGTTGCCTTGAATGAAGAAATGCGTAGAATGAGCATCATGGTTGTTTGAAGTGTTTGATGACATCAAATTCCTTCATGAATTGACCTATATTTTGGGATGGTGGTCTTCTTGATTCCATTTTTATATTAAATTTCCATGTATTTGCCTTTAATTATTCACTTATTCTTCAACCAACTTGTTTTCAACTCCCATGAAGCAATTCCATTATTATAGGGTAGTTTGAAAGACCTTCAATACTTCTTTGACTCCATTAAATTAATATTTGATTACTCAAGGCATAGGGTAGCATGTTTGAAATTATTTAAATAATATTTAATAGGATATATTGGTATAAATATATCCCCATTTATCATTTATTAATTCTTACCTGCATGTAACTAATTATCAACTCCCAAGTTGCTACTCTCTCATTACATTCACTAACATCTTCATGATATTGTATTATTTTCAATTTAGGTTCCCATATTATGGAAATTAATCCAAATTTATCATGGAAATAAAGTTTATTAATATTTTTAAGTCTTATTACATCTCAAAATATGATAAAAATCCTCAAATTAGAGACCTCTTTCCGTGGAGAGGCAAACTAGCTCGTCTTGATTATTGACTACACCAATCCACCTCATTAGTATAATTATTGATTATACTAATAATTATGTATTACATATGAAAAAAATATAACTCATATCTTGAATCATGCCAACTTCTCACCTTGGGTCATTATCACTTTGCTTGCATGAAGGTTCACTAGGCCACTAACTTACTAGGCATGTTTGGAGGTGGATGAAGAGTGAGATTGGAGATATGAGTTGAGAATAATATTAAATACTATAAAAATAATTTTTATAATATTTTACATATTCAATTTCCATTATAATATATAATACCTTCACAAAGTGATCACTTACTACTCAACCTAGCTCATATAGGCCTAGAAACAAGGCCATGCTTGCAAATAATCATGTAGAGCTTATTTTTTATTATATTTAAAGGATAATTAATAAAATAAAAATATTAAATACATCATAAATAACTTTAAAATAAAATTTTATATTATTTAGATAAATATAACTTGACTTATAACACTTTTGGTCCTTTTTAGGTCTAATTTTCCTTTATTTTTGCATGTGTATGATTGCATTTTTTGAATTTTATCAATCCTAAAGTATAGTAAATAAATTATAAAAACATAAAAAGTTTTTAAATTTAAATTAAAACCTTAAATACAAATTTCAATTCATTTGGAGCTATAAAACCCAATTTATGGCCATTTTTGTGCAAACTAGGATCTACATGGTAGCAAGTAGGCTAGTTTAGATTATTTTTAATATTGAGTTATGTAGGGTATAAATATCTCATTATTTTTTTATAGGTATATTAAAACCCAATTTAAAAACTCTAATAATTTTATGGGTAGGTCCAATTAATACAAATCACTGTAATCATACAATCTCAGGCCTGTAGACCATCTTTATGGTTGTGTGCATGCATTTGGGCTATGAAAATGATTTTGGAGGCCTAAATGACATGGAATAGATATTTTTATAGGTATTATTATTGTTTTAAGAATATAATATGACCTTAAAAATTTTATGAATAACCTTAGAGTGCTCTTAAAGATTCAATATCTCTAACCATGCATAAACCTATTGACAACTTTCACTTTTTCACCTTATGTAAAGGCCTATGACTGATCATTTCACCCTTTTTCATGGTGATGACTCATTTATAGGATTATTTGGGCCTGTAATATATATATATATATATATATATATATATATATATATATTCTTACAAGGACCTGAACATTATTGGATCAATCATAGACACCCAAACTTTTCTCTTTTCAACTGACTGTAGGCCTCTTCATGTGAGCTTGTATGCATGACAAACCATCTTTTAGGCCAATCATATAGATGTTGAAAATTTGATAGGTATTATGGCTTGGTAAGGAGCTAAATATAGGATATAAATTTTGTTTTTATCATCTTTAATCTCTTCCAAGCTTGGTATGCTCTGGTATGAAAACTTTGTAATTCATGTTAGAATAGGTGGTGGGTTTATTGACTAGGCATTATGGGAGGCTAAAAACATGGTCATAGACATTATCCACCCATATGTAAATGTTGGTAGTGATATTTTATAATTAATAAGCACTATAAATGGATATATTTAATAATAACTTAAACTTTGACAACATTTGTTATCAATGTTTCTACCCTTCTAAATAGTAGTGAAAATGTATTTTTGGGTGGACTTAGATGTTAGGGTCATGGAAACACATGTCATTAACCTATATAAATGTGATACAAGTGATATATTTTTACCTGGGGATCACAAAGGTAAAAATTCCTATTGGAGTTCAAGAAGTTGTCTCTTCACTACCAAAAAGTTACATTTTAGGACCCATCAATTTAATTTATGCCACAAATTGCTCTCAAAGGTTTGGTGAAAGTGATATGGGGTGAAAGAAGAGATTTTAGACATGTAGAAGAGGCATATTATAGTTCATCTAAATGACATATATATTTTATTTTATGTATGTTTAAAGTTAGGCTAAAATTCTACATTTTTCTTGTATTGTGAAGGGTATTCTTGAGGTTGAAATGGGTGGCGGGTTTGTTGACTAGGCATGATAAAATGCCAAGAACATGGTCCTAGACATTATCCACTCATTTGAGTGTGTTTTTAGTTCTATTTTATAGTGAATAATCATGATAAATGGATTTATCTAACAATATCTCAAACTTTGATAACATTTATTGTCAATGTTTTTACCCTCTTGAATAGTATTGAAAATGTATTTCTAGATGGACTTGGATGTCAGGGTCATGGAAACAAGTGCCATTAACCTATCATACACATTGTCATGATATGATATAGTCATACACATTCCATTATAACTACGTTTAAAGGTTTTTATGAGCTTGATTATACTATTGGTGAAGTGAGAGAATGTTGTTTACCTTCCTCTAAATGTGTTAAGAAGATTAGACAACCCTTAGACTCTAAGAACAACTTGTGAGAAGATATCAAGTCTCATGGAACTACATAAACCATAAGATAAAAATAATTAAGAGATATTGAACTTATAAAGAAAATGATTAAGAGAAAAGGTCTATAATTTGATATGTACTTGTTTTAAGACATTATTATGATCAAGTGGGTTCCATGTTTCAAATAACCTCTGTATGTCTAATCTGATAGTTTGAAGAGTACAAAACCTATAGGGGTTAAGGTAATCAGGTTATAGATAAAAAGGGTCATATCTATACATCTAAACCTTATAATTTCATTAAAACTTTGCGTAAGAGTATAAAAGAGTGTGATAGATGATTTAAGAAAAAGTAATAGCCTTGGTAGGCTAAAAGGAACCTGCTACGAGGATAAGTCTCATTAGTATCTACGAGACCAATATAAGTGGATCTATAAGAGAGGATAAGAAGATATGGTAGAGGACATAGATATATTATTGTTAGTGACTTGAATGGTGAACCAATCAAAGAACTCAAAGTCAATTTTTGTAATTTTTTTTTAAGGGTATGGGCCTAGTTTCATAAATTGGTGATAGAGTTTTTATAAACAAATTAATAGTGAAAAAACACATTAGTAAGATTTTGAATATAAAATGACAAATTATATTTTTCCCACTATCACATGAATTTCACATAGGGTGTTAACAAATTATATTTTTCCCACTTTCACATAGGGTGTTAGTAGTTATCTTGAAAAAAATCAAAATCCAATGATTGTTGTTTGAATTTGAATTTTTAAATGATTGGTCAATAGTGTCAGTGACCTCACCCAAAATTATGAAAATAATTAACAAATAAAAATTTACAATGTGTCATGGATGCTTTGGACATATACATAACATTGGGGGTACTTCAAACATGTGACAATCATTGTTTAAAATAAATTTACGTTTGTGTTTATATGGTCTTAATGACTTTTATTTGTGCATTGAGATACTTGTATCTAAGAAAACATAAATTATTATCCTTGCCTTAGAATGGTCATAATATCTAAATCTTACAAAAAATAAAATGCACTTTAGAAGTGTTATTTGAGGGTTAGTAGGCCTCTAAAACACTATCCAAACATTAAATTGTATAAATGAAAGTAAGTTAAGAGATATACAAACCTTAGGTTGGTGTTAATAATATACAACAAGAAATGCTATATTTTAAAAATAATTAATTCACTTATGAATTTTTATCTCTATAGAATGTTTTTGAGTTTTTAATAATCATCTACAAATGCTCAATGTGTTTCCTAGTTATTCTTTGTACTAAATGAACTACAATGATTGTATAATTATAAATAATTGATTTCAATTAGGACCATATTGGTGTGCCAAAATTGATGTCAAATGAGTTAAAGTGAAACATAATGAACATGGGAAATAATGTATCTTGACTTGGAAAATACTAAAAAAGGGACTGTTACATCATATTTTTATACCTTGCCTTTGGGGACTATTATAAAACACTATTTTAATAGTTTAATTAAAATATTATATAGAATATAGATAAAACTCATTGATTGTCTTGAAATTTTTTGTGAACTTACAATTCACATGTGTGATGATCCCCAAAAATGACATGTTTTAAACACCCATTACCTACCTATAACTTATCATAAACTATACCTTTTTGAGACTATCCCTTGTAGGTTCCTACTCAAAATAGTTTGAATACATGCTAGCTATATATTACTATATTTATTAGAGTAATGAGATTTTGCTTTGTGATTTAAGTAGATATGATTGTATTGTGTTATGTGGTTATTTATTATGATATTTATTTTTATAAAGTTCAAAAGCAAATAGGGATATTCCATGAACAATTTAGCTCAACACATCTTGTAGTCAAAGGATTTTGTGTCAACAAATTATGCAGCCATGTGATTTCAGTTATGATAACAACATCATGAGGACTATGCAACTACCATTTCAACATGCCATAATAGATAAACAACTTGCATCAAACTTGTAGCTGATAGAATATGGATACAAGTTAACTCACCTAGGTTGTATACTAATTGCCAAACCTATGAAGTATATAACAACTAGCTTTGAATTCATGAATGGATTCTATTGGGTGCATCTCACCAAACTTTGGTTATGAATGGATTACAATATTCTATACATTTTATTGGAAAAAATATAACCTCTAGAGCCAATTTATGTTCCTATAGTTGAACATTCTCATTATAGATATGTTGTTTATATTTTTAGTTATGCCATTAATGTAAAACTGCCACCTATGACATAAATATAATATAGAAAAGATGTGGAAGGTATTAGGAATTTGTTTTGAGATTAGATGTGTGTAAGTGTAGCAAGCAATCCAATTGAGATATTGTAATTTGTTATAGTAATCTTTAATTACTACATGATATGAATAAAGACATAATTTTGAGTTAACCATGTTTTCTATTAAGAGGAAGATTAAACCTTAAGGCTGAGAGAGGAGGCCCCCCTTAGGAAGACTTAAAGTAGAGATCCTACTCATTAGTATAAATAAGTAATTTGTTTTGTTTATTTAATTACATGTCATGATTTTACATGTGTGTGTGTGTGTGTGTGTGAGTAATTACATTTATTAATGTGATTTAGAATAAGTTATAGAGAATCTTAAAATCCAATTTTTTTATTTAGTCAACTCATTTTATGCAATTTGTTTTCATAAGTCATAGACTGCAACCAGAAAGAGTAAAATTTGAAGCTTTAGTGTGCACATATAGTGAAGTCCTCTTATCAAGCTAACACCCCTAGGTTGAAAATTAATGAAACATTTTCTTAGGTTACAAGTTGTTACCCCATCCTATGTGTCTTGAGTTACACACAATATGTTAGTTAACTGGTAGGTAAGAAAATTGATTATCAATGTGATTGAAAATAAAGTTTCTCAAAGAGGAATAGAATGCTAAGGATGTGTCAAATGTTTTGATCATCATGATATTCTCTAGATTTAATTGGAATTTTTTTGGTTTATAGTGATGCTTTACTTTAAATTCTTACACAAAAGGATGTGTACTATTACATGTGTGAATGCTTACTAAAAACCCAACTTGGTTATATGTCTATGAGGAATACTAGCATAAAGACATCCCTAAAATGTGTGTGTTGACATAATGATAATAAAATACAAGAGGTACCTCACTATCAATTGAATATAAATCTTGATAGGGATTAGAGAATGCAATACCTTACTATATTATGGTTCAAATGGTAATGTTACTTCTCTACATGATTTGATTTCATGCATCAATATCAAGAGAATAAGAATTAAGAATACAATTGGTGGACTAATCCTACATTAAACGTGATTTTTTTAATAATATCTAACCATCCATCACATCAAGGTAAAATTTTCATTCCTTTCATAAATTAATTCTGAAATGACACTCAATGATGTCTATGAAAATTGGTACTAGAAACCATCCTTATACTCTTGTGAAGATAAAGTTTAGTCCTTTTGAAAATATAATATAGCTTGTATTAAAATTAATTATGAATTATAAATTTATAAGATTATGTTGAAGAAGTGAAGTATATAGAAGAGTCTACCATGAAAATGGGGCCTTCCTCTACCAAATATGCATAAAACATGACTAAGGTGTGCAAAGTAAGTACTTCACATCATTTTATTTATTGCCTTAAAGTTTTAGATGATTATTTAGGTGAATTTGAGATGTATTTAAGTTATTTTTATGAAATGATCATAATATCTGAATCTTACATAAAATAAAGAAAGATTTAGAGGCATGTGTTGAGGGTTAGTAGGCCTCTACACCACCATATAAGAATTAAATTGTATAAATGAAAGTAAGTTAAGAGATATACAAACCTTAGGTTGGTGTTTAAAATATACCATGGGAAATGCTATCTTTTCAAAATAATCCATTTTCCTATGAGTTTTTATCTTTATATAATGTTTGCGAATTCTTAATTATCTACAAATGCTCAATGTGTTTTTTAGTTATTCTTTGTAATAAATAAACTACAATGCTCATATAATTATAAACAATTGATTTAGTTAGGGCCATATTGGTGTGCCAAAATCAACATCTAATGAGTTAAAGTGAAAAATAAGGAAAATGAAAATGGGTGCATCTTGATTTGGCTAATACTAAAAGTAGGGCCCTGTATTCATAGGGGAATTTTGGATATACTCAGGGGAATCATAGGTGCTCTAGACACCTAAAATTATCAAATATGGATGAATGGTCAAACATTACACTTCATTGTTGATAATGGAAGTAAAAAAACCTCATTTCTCATAAATTCGTTTCAAAATATAATAATAAAAGCCATAAAGTATTACAAAATAAAATCATGATAGAATGTCAAATGAATGCCATACAAGCATATGTACAATGTTAATAATACATACATTACCATATAGGCATATAAAAAATGCACATTTTTACATATAGGAATATAAAAAGTACATCATGTAAGGCATGAAATAATCATCAAATAACCTCCGTCTCTTTTAATTCCTCAAATAATACCATCCATGGGATGCCCTATTGGTAGATAGAGATCCTTTGAATGCCTTAGATTACTTTAAGGTCTGACTACGGGTCCTACGCTCATAGATTGTTTACAACTGAACTATTTAAATACAATTAGTATTAGAAAATTAACATTAAATACATGAAACCAAGTTAATAAATTAATTTTAAAATACAAGAAAAACATATAAACATGCACTTACTACAATCTCATAGTCCTGCTCAATTTGATTTTGACACTCAATTGGGTTAATGGCAAGTTGAGATGGATGAATAGGCATCTGAAATAAGGAAGAAAAATGAGAATATTCTTACTAATCATATAAATAGGAATATCAAATGTCATGGGATAACCTTTCATACACAATACATTCACATAAGTTATATTTTATAGGAAAAGATGTAGTAAAATTATTTAAAAATCTATTTTACAATTCAAAATTAAAGGTTAATATGTACCTCTATGAGGGCATATGCAGATGACATTGCTATAAAAATTTCTATGTCTATCTTCATTCATAGTGATGGAGGGGATTCTACTCAAGATATCAATTGAATAAACAATGTCTCACTTAGTTTTCTATAAAGTATCAGCATAAGTATAAAATATCTTCCTTTATTAAACCAAGAGTGTAAGATTAACTCAAAATTTTACCTCTATTTAAGTAAAAGATGTCATGCTAACATAGGTCTATGTAGTAGTGGATGGGATATCAACTATATCCACTTGTAGTGATAGAGGAGTGTCTACTTGAGACATCAACTAAACAAATAATGTCTCAGTTGTCTATAAAGTATCAAAGATATATATCATTTTTTTCTTCTTTAATAAACCAAGAGTGTAAGATTAACTCAAAATTTTACCTATGTATAAGTAAAAGGTGTCATTTTAACATAGATAAATGTAGTAGTGGATACTCCAATAGCTAGTTCCATATATGTAAATAATGGTTGCATAATATCAAATCCTAAAAATGTGGACTATGATGATGAAGGCATCGTCTCCTCTTGGAACACAAAAAATTACACATGTATTATTCATTTTCTATTTAAATTAATTTTAATATTTTAAATTTGTAAATATAGCTTAAATTTAAAATCACATTTATATAAAATATACTTGCATTCATGTAGTAGCCAATGACTTCATACCAAATATGCATGATAAAAAATATTCACTCAATATTATATCATCCAAACACTCTAAACCACCAAAACCATCATCATCATAAAGTCTAGCATATATATCTCCACAATATATATATATATATATATATATATATATATATATATATATATATATATATATATATAAAGATGGGTTCAGGTACGTACACTAAGTGTTATATGTCTAACATCAGTCACTGAAATCCTACTTGTATGATGAACAAGTGTATCAGTAAGTGCACTAAGTGCATGCAGAGTGTTGATCTCCACATCCTCCTTCACCACATAGGGGATCTCAAGATGAAGTGGATTTTAGGTAGGGATCCTTGTAGGCCAATTAGGTGCATGATGTGCACTTGGTTAAACATATGTAGAACTTTTCCCTTAGCACTAAAAAACTCACCATAATAAAAGTAATTTAGAATCTCATTGAGGATAAATTCATAGTAGAGTTTCCTCAAAAAAATAATGGGACTTCATGATTGTAACATGGTGGATAACAAAACACCATCCACTATCAGTACTAAAAATTGGCTTTGATCAAATTGTGTTGGAAATTATGAATTGGGAAATGTTTATCAGTTATTAGAAATGGTGCATTGGTTAATGGGTCAATAAATAGTGCACAAATGTCCATTTTTGATATTTATTTGTTTTTGACCTCACATGTTGACAATTTATTAGAATAATAAGCCATATAACTATCCTAATATGATTCCCATCTATTGATTTAACTAGTTATCAAGTCAACTTGACCCATTATTGACTCTAGGTTATTGACTAGATAAGTCTGATGCATGTTGGTGGATGTGAGATCCCTCATTCTCCTTATTACTTTCTCAATTTATTTTTTTTCCTTAATGTGTGAAGCTAGATCCTCCTGACTGCCTGGGGGATCTTGTGGAATTTTAGGAGGGTTAGGTGTAGGAATATGTGGGTTAGGAGGGTTAGGTGGAGGGTTATTTAGAAGATTAGGAGGGTTAGCTAAAGGATTATCAAGGTTAGGTGGAGAGTTAGCCACAAGATTAACATGATCAGGGGGAGGGTTAATAGGACAATTATTGTCTCTTACAATGGATTGGTATATTTTAAACAAATAATTTACAAATTAAAAAATGTAAAAAAAGGTAAAATATAAGGTTAATATGTGTAGTTTTTTATCACTTACCTCATCTATCTGGTAGAATTATGAATTTTGGTATGTGTCAAGCTTTCCAATGGAATTTTGGTGAGTTTTTAGGTCTTTGGAGGAGAAACATAATCATATAATGTTACTTAGGAGTTGAAAACATGTGAAATGGCAATGTTCAGTTGTGGGTTAAAAAAATATACAATGGTAATGTGTATGAATTATAATAACACATATGCATTACCATAACATGTACACATTATCCCATAATACATATGCATTATGACTCAACATTTTTTGAGCCATAATGTGAATAATACATATAAGTATAGGACATATCCATGAAATTGTCCTCCAACTACATGAACATACCATACTCTTATTTACTGTAAATTCATTTAATTTCATACATAATTAAATATGTTAATGATGAAGATTATTTTCACATTGTACACCTAATATCTCTAACATTTCTATAGAAATCATATTTACAAAAATTCCACAATCAATAATAAATTTACACATTTATTCATTAAGTTCACATAGTTTGGAATATACTTAGCTATAACAAACCCTTGTATTTATCTTATGCATGCTTTTTACTTGGAGCAATAATTATTCTCTTCATCATGATATTTCATCCTACATCTATTTTAACTTCAGGATTCTTTTTTCTACCTTTAGCTCAACCAAAATCACTCTTGACAAATCCTTGTATCTCATTTATTATGCATGATATTATGGACACTCAAATAATTTGTTCCCTTCTTCACCACATCTATAGAAAACATAAGGTATCTGTGAATCATTCCATCTTCTACCACCACCATAGCCTTTGCCTCTCTAAAATCATCTTCTTTTTTGTTGATTTTTAAGATATTATCTACTATCATCTTGTTTCTGAACCCCAAAAGATTATTATCCTATTGTCGGATGAAAATCCCCTTATTCCCTTACTGGAGATGACTATCCTCTCTTTAACCTTAGTTATTGTCTAAAATCCTACCTAGTTTTCTTTTTTTCTACATTCAAAGCTAGTTGACAGGCATTTTCCACATTATTATTTTATGCATGCTTAAATCATCTTGAATATAAAAATTTAAACAATATACACCTTGAAACCATTTCTTCCTTTATTTTATAATGTTTAACTTGAATGGACATCTTGTAAAACTCATCAGTGTAGTCCTATAAAATTTTCTCCCTTTTCCTTAGATTTTGAAATCTTTTATAAAGGAATTTATCTTTCATCTTCTTCTCCATATTACTTCAAGTGTTAATATTCTCTTTAACATTACTTATACCTTACTTATATAATTGATCCACCCTATCATTATGTGTGCCTTCAATTATGTGTACACAAATTTTAATCTCTTATCCTCTCCCATACTTTTCGATTCAAAAAGATTATCCTCACTATTAATAAAATCCATCAACTTATCTACTTTTAGAATTCCCCCATAATATAAAAATTCCATCTTTATTCCTTAATTCCTTCCTTTTAACTCCCTAACAATCCTTTCTTTGATTGAATGTGGCTACTCTTTTTTATTTCACCTCTTGTTAAATTTATTATTCTTTGTCCTTTTCTTCCTCTATGTCATTCCCTATTTGTCTTTATCTCTAACATGTAATAATTTTAGTGAGATCTTCCAATTTCCTATGTAATTTTTGCATATACCTATTCAAATATGTATATCCTCCTCATTATTTCCATCTTACTTAGAATTATTCTTTAAAACATTTTTTTCTCCAAAATAAAATTATAAACTCATTAAAAACTCACATAAATTATTGCCTTAAATTTTATAACAAGAATTGAAATTAATCTAATACTAAATGATGAATTTATGAAATCATAAAGAATTCCAAAAGGCTCAAATTTTTTTTAAAAAAAAAAAAAAAAACCTTAAGCAATAAAAATTAGAATTTTCCTTATTCATTATTATTAAAAAGAAATTCATAAAATTATTTAGATAAATTGTAATTATTAAGCCCATCCTAACTTAACATATACTCAAAAGATCATTTTAAAATCAATATAGGGGTTAAATTTAAAATTAATATCATAATTAGATAAAATAATATTAAAACTGAAAAAAATATAAACATATCAAAAAATATGAAAATAGTAATTTTTACCCTTAGATGGTCAATTTTGGCCCCAAATAATTTATGGAAATAAAACCAAACTAGTTAAATATGGTTGTGTAGGCATTGAAATCTTTCATAACTTTCTGTTTTTTAAGAAATGGGCTTAATCAACTTCCAAGATCAAAAGTTATGGTCTCCACAAGTTAGGTATCACATCAACAAGATTCTCTAGGTGTAATGTTTGCACATGTTTTCTGTTTTGTGAAAACTAATGGCCATTTCATAGGTGATTTGGCCTTAAATATTGATTTATATAATTTTAATGAGTTATACTTATGCTAATAAATAATTTTAAAAAGTTCACATATCTCAAATATAGTGAGAGTAGAGAGAATATTGACACATAAATTCACATACACACTACAACATTTAGACAATTAAAAGTCATCCTTTGAATTCACCCTTAAATAACCTTAAAGTCAATTAGGATTTTCCTTCAAAAAATTAAAATAAATAATTCAATTTTTAATTTTCATGATGAGGCATCTCTATAGAGTGATGTTAGGGTGTCTTCAATATCACTTTATCAAGCAAGGTTAGGGTGGCTTTAGGTTGACATACAATTAGAATTTTTTTTGTCATTATTAGTTTGTGTTTTCATTTATTAAGGGGTGATGTTATAATGTATTTAAGGGAAATGTATAGGGTTTTCAAAATTTACATTTGGGTGACTTATTCTAAGACCTTTGGTTGACTTTATTTGTGACTTTAAGATTACCTTTATACTTTGATGTTAGAGTGTCCTTACATCTAGGTTTGTTTCCATATTTAACTTCATAGTAATAAAATAATTTTGTGTGGGACTTAATATGGCATAAATAAGTTCCCAACACAACCAATCACTCTATTGGTTACATGGGTATGTAATTAGGTTATATCAAGTATCTAATCCTAATTTTGATAATGTAACATGATTTAAGTCTTGATATTTCATAATTGAGTTTCACATATAAAAAAACACTATATTAGTTGAATAGGGGGAAAATGTAGTGAATATCAAGTGATCTAACCCTAATTAAGATAACCTAATGTGATTTGGGGCTCGATATACCCTACTATGTCTAAAATGGAATATGTCCCATATATTTATGAAATGCTATGTTGTAGGCATGTAAAATGTAAGAAAACATCATCAAAAGTGAAAACATGCACATGGTTATAAATTTGTATAAGATAAAATTGGTGTACTTAACAATTTATATGTGCCTATTTATCTATGGTGAAAATGTCATCAACTGATCCAAATATGTATCGATCACATCCCATAATACTTATCAAAAGTGACTTAAAAATCATGGCTACTAAAAATTATGGATATTGGGATTCTAAAATAAACCCATACATGAATTAATAAATATTTATTAGTGCTAGTTACCTCAATGTATTTCTTATAAGAATCTATGATAGCCATGTTTAAAAACCAATCCACTACAATGAACTTAATGTTAACTATGTCAGCCATAATGATACCTTATCATGGAATTGATGGAAATAATAGAGATGTGTAAAGTTATAGTATCCTATTCATGTTTTTTTTATGCAATAAGGATAAAAATAGTTAATGTGGTAATCCATGTTTATGCACACGTGTGGATAGAAATAATGAGTGTAATGTGGACATAGTTTGTATTGCATCAAAGTGTCTTGATGTCTTGGCATAGTGCATCTCCCAAATGATTATTTGGAAAGGTTCACCAATAGAAATAAAATGACCAAGATTTTAAATAATTTGGTCAAAACATTATAACTCCTAAACTAGTTTACCTTGTATAAGGTTAGTTTAGGTGTTTGTAAAATCCTATTCAACTAAGTAAAAGGATACCTAGTTTAAAAATTTGTGGTCGTTCATGTGAAAAACTATGATGAGAAGATGAAATAGTTATTTTATATGTAAATATACAACCTTAATATACTTTCACTTCTTGTTCTTGATAATAATATGAAATTATTAAAGTTTTGCCATCCACTTCATATGGCATGCATTCCACAGTTTTATTTATGTTTACAATAACCAGAATGGATTATGATCAAATTAGACACCCATATCCTCTCCTAAGATGTAGTGTCTACATTTTTTAACTCCATAAAAATTATTGTAAAATTATTTTTCATACATGATTATTTTTATACTATGTCATTGAAGGTTTGTAAGTAATATATGACTAGATGTATTATTACTTGAGTACAATGTCACATGCACAATCAAATTTATTGTTGTGATAGTACGAGTGTAAAATTTAGGGAATCATGACTATAGGTGGTATGAAAAGGTGTTTATTTAGATCCTCAAAATCATGTTATTACATATTAGTCCATCAATCTTGGATTTGGTGTGCATTATCTAGCTAAGAGGCCCTAACATACAAAATAGATGAAAGTAAAAATTATGGTAGAATTTTTAAAGTCAAATAAAACACATAAATTATGTGATATTACATATTTTGGCCAATGTTATACTAATATGATCTTATTTATCTCTAAATTAATTCCTACATAGTTAATGATGTAACCTAGGTACTATATTTGTGTATTGCAAAAATTACACTTTGCTAAATTATCCTAAAACTTATGTTTATTTAAGGCATCTTAGACACAGGGTATATGACAAACATTCTTATCCAAAGTGTTTTTGAAGTTGAGAATGTCATCCAAGTGGATAAAAAAGGACTTGAGTAAGGTACTAAGTAGATCATCCATGAAGTGTACATGAATGTTTTTAGCACAATGGTCAAGTTAAAAAGCATACCTATACATTTTCATAGTCTTTATTATGTCTTGAAATTTTTCTTATTGACATATTCAAGATGAAATATAAATTCATGGTAACTTGACTTCAATTTGATCTTGGTGAAAAATTGGTTTTTAGACTTGGTCCAAGAGGTCATCAATTCACAACAATGGGTATGGATTCTTCACTGTGATTTTTTTGAGTCCACAATAGTCTATGAATATATTAAAAAACTTATAATTATTAGGTGAAAGGATTACTAGACTCTTGAAATAACAATAACTATCCATGATCTTATCTAAATTTAAGAGATCTTGTATTTGGTACCAAAATTTATCATTACCCCAAACCAATATAAGATATAAAAGAATATTGGAAGAGGAAATATTATAACTAAATATATAATGTGTTTATTTTCATAATGTGTAGAAATAACTTAAGGTTCTATGAATAATATATTGTGTTACTTTAGTAACTTTTAAGTTTTTATTTCAATTTTGATCATGTTATGCATACTTGCAATGCCTAATTTATCTCCTGCATAGGTGTCTCAAGATGGACCATGTGAAAATTGAATTATCCATGTATGATATAATTTTATATCATTTTCTTGGTAGATACCAAGGTGACTTTAATCCTTGGAGATGACTGTGAGAGGCATAAAAAACAATATTTGAGTGTATAGTCCACTGCTATGTTTGGGATTGATATGTAACATCTTAATCATAAGAATATCATAGCCCTAAAAATATTTCATAGACCTCTAAAGTTGTAAATTAATAATTGAAAATTTTCTCTATAATTTTGAATTTAAATTAAAAGCTACATTATCTCTAGACTTGTATATATTTCCATTTTTGTAGACACCCTAATCATTATGGCTTACAATCCATAGTCATAGAAACTCTTATGTCATTGGATTTTTCATTATGTGATCATGTATGTTATTATAAATTCCAATATAAATTATGACATGAATAGGATATATTTTCACCCAAAACATGGTGTGGAAGAGGTGTTGTCACTCATCATAAATTTATATGGGAGTGAAGTTGGTGCTCAAAAAAGTGGCATTTGTATTATTGTATTCCACTTGCATGGGAATGAATGGAGACTACTGAATAAAGGATTGATATCACAACATTTAGATTCATCATGGGTGTGTGAGTGATTTTTATGGTAACATTTGTCAATAGAATTCTTTCCTTTGTTTGAAATAGAAGGTGCACGATCCTTCAATTTTTTTTGCATCCTTCTTAGCCTACTCTCATTTATGAATTTTTTTATACTTATGAATAAGAGACTAAAAAGAGGATTTATGCTTAGGTTTGAATTTGTGCATGGTGTTAGATTAAGAGGTGATACATTTATTCATACTTACCTTGGATGCAATATTGTAAGTGTTATGCTAAGCTTCCCCTAAAATGTCCTTAGCCAAAAAATATATTTACATGAATATAAGGTGAAAGCTCAATAATGTACTTCAATACATTATATTATTCAGTTATGTTCTCATGTAGTGTGTTATGTAGCTTTAGAACTATATGATGTTACTTGGAATGAGTACTCCTTCCACTAGAATAATTGGTGAATTAGATTTTTTCATCCTCAAAATGGTAGAGAGGATAATACACCTAATTTTTTGTGTCAACAAAAATATTCCAAGATTAAATTGAGATGTAGTTTTGTGTATAATATGTGACTAAATTATCAAAAAGTAACCTATTAAAATGGACATTAAATATGGTGAAAATTATATTATAAGCATTGATGAATTTATTTCCTAATAATATGGCTTAAAGTATCGAATCCAAACATCTAATGTTGTGGCATTGAGTTTTCCTTTGAACATAGGAATGCCAATATTGAACTTTACTCTAAAGGGGGTATATTATTGAAAATTCTATAAGATATATAAGGTATAAGGTGTTGTGTTTTTAGGGAATCTATAGTGAGATTTAGGACATTTGGGGCTGCCTCAAGTTGATTTTGGGTTTCATCCATCTTAATTATGTTATGGTGTTATTTTAGGCAGGATGAAATAGATTCAATTAGTAATTTACTTTTATCTCATTATGCTCACTTGCTTAAAAAAATAGAAAAGAGATATGCTTTGATTATAATCATCCACACCACAATGCCAATGCCCTTGTGCATGGGGGGGCGGGGAATTACACTTGGAGACAAGCTATGAGTTTATGAAGGATGTGCATAATGTTATTTTGTATGAGTTTATGAAGGATGTGCATTATGAAGGAAGCAAAAGGTGTGAAAAAATAAACATGATAAAGGGTAAATATCAAGAGCATGTTATTTATATCTAAAAATATTCCATATCATCAACCTCAAGATAGATGTATAAGTTACATATTTATACATGGATTACAAGAAGGTAGTTAAAAAACCAAAAATACAAATATAACTTTAATAATATATTTCATCTTATTCTTGTGCAATTGTTAAACATATTATAAGTTTTTGGTGGTTGATCTATTAATTTGGATAGTTACTTTAAGGGATTCAATGACATGTTTCAGAAATGAGAAGGTGGAATCAAGAAATCCACATGGCTTTAGTGTCATGATAATCTTCAAAAAAGACACATAATATGCAACATGGATTTTTATAGGCTCATAAATATATACAAAAAATTGATTTATAGTGTGAAAATATGATGGTGCATAAGTGTTCTTTTGGGTATAAAAGGATCCACATAAAAGTTTCACAAGACTTATGTGACCACATAAGGGATGTAATGTGAAGGATTCCATGGTGAATTTTTGGAAATCCATGCAATCATGCAAATGAAAAGTGCACATATCTATGTGGGTACACACAAATCATTGATGTCAATTTTAAAAATAATATTTTTTTTCACTTAAATATAACCTAACACTACCCTTTAATAAATATAAATTCCATCTACCAAATATAACCCAATGGTGACATAAATCAGCATAAAGTCACCAAAAAATAAATTTTCAACATCTCCTACTACATTTAAATGTTTTAAAGACACCCTAATGTCATCTTGTGGAGGTGCCTCCCTTATGTGACTCTAAATCAAACTTAAAGGCTATGATTTTTACAAATAAAATATTTTGTTACTTTAAAGTGACTATAGAGGGAGATTTTAAATGTTGTGAATGTTGTAGTGTGTATTCAAGTGTGTGTAAATATACTTTTATCTCTCACTATCTATGAGAGATTTAGATATTTTTAGTTTTTAATTTTTGTCACACCTATAACTACTAAATTTTTTAGAAATCAATATGGATGGTCTAAAAACATAAAAATGACTATTGGCTTTCCAAAAATAGATGCCATGTGTAAAATTTACTCAAAGATAACCTTTATTTAATATTAACATCCTATTTACATTAGTTTGAAAGTTCACTCTACTAGGGTTTCCTCCATGATTACTATTGAGTCAGCCCTTGTTTTTCTACTTACCCAACCTTATGTCATACTGTGGCCTTAATTACTTGTGAGACATGCATTTATTATCATTTTAGGGTTTATCACCTATGAGTGAGGCCAACCTTTATAATGATTTCTCCCCATTCTATCCCAACTATTTTAGCTTCAGATAAGAATGGTGGAGTCGAGCAATGGCCCCCTACAAGCACTCATTGAAGTTTGTCCCAAAGGTTTAACGTGAGGTAATGCTTCAAAACCTAATGTTATTTTCCCCATTTTTAAATTTAATTCTACATGTCAATGGTTAGAGAAATTTTGTTTAATAGAATATTTTATTGGGAGAATCCTCTCTTAAAGAATGCTATGGTCGTAGGTTCAAACTCACTGAGCAGATCATGGCATTAAGCTAGAGAGCATATAAAATATGACTAAAGTCTTTTTCCTCTTTTGATTCTTTGACCCTTCCCATGCATGAGGAATCCTCCATAGATCTACCACTTGGTACGTCAAGAACTCACTAATGGTTTTCTCTCCCCTAGACATGAGACTTTGTGGTCTCAGAGCATACCACTCTTAAATTCCCTATTTAGATTAAATTTATAGGTCTCCCACTCCCCTGATGGTAATTTATTTACCAAATAACATCCTCCATAGGGTAGGTGGTTTATCATGAACAAAATTGGTTCTACTCTGCTAGACCAAAAAAAAGGGTTTGTGTAGAAGTAGACCTTTCTCAAGACCTCAAGTAGATTGTGTAAATTTAAGTTGGGCATATGAGGCACTCTCAGTGATTCTTATGTATCAGATTTCCTAACACTTGCTTTCAATACCAAGCCATAGACCATAAAATATGAGATTATCCCCTTTAGTTGGATCATAATAATGTGCCCAACCATTTATCCTCTCCCCCCAAGCCCTCTCTAAAAGCTAGGAAAAATTATCTGAGCATAGATGGACTAAAATTGGGAAGAAGAAATATCACTCTAAAGCCACAAACATAGTTACTAATCCCAAAAGAAGAAACCCATCTTCAAGTAATGACCCAAAAGAGTAGGATCTTGTTGAGAAAGAACCCTATCTGGTTGAAGCCCTAAAATTGGTAGAAAATCCTAGGTTGTTTAACACCCTCTAGTTGTTAACATCTTGTCCCAAGGTTTTGAAGCCTTTGTGATCATCTCTTCCATTTTTTTAGACTCACATCCAACCAATCTTCCACTTCCCGTTCGGTGGGATATGCCCAAATTATCTCACAATCCTCTTTAAAGGAATGATGAGGTGGAAAAAGGAGAGTTTTAGATTGACCCTAATTTAAGGAAGCAATATGAGTTTTTGAGTGCTAATAGTGGGCACTTTATGTAGAATTGGTATGATGACCTAGAAGGGATAGACTGGAAGGACAAGTCCATCGACACCCATCATTTATGAATTTTTTTCATGGAATGTTTGGGGTCTCACATACTTAAAATACAAGTTTTTTGTTCATGATTTCAGAAGGAAGTTTCCTAAGATGGACATTCTCTGTCTACAAGAAGTTAAGGTGGTAGATTTTTTATTAACAGTTGTTAGTAATTCCATCTAGCATGATAGTATCATTATTCATAAAAACCATGCCAAAGGACATGGAAAGGTAATCAATTTCATTTCTCCATAGTGGTGGAGACACTTAGTGGATTCTAGCATGAACCCCACCAACTATTTAGTATGAGTTATTTTTAGCATTGAAAGCCACTCTTTTGGCTTTATTAATTTTTATTCCTTGAATGACACCTTGGAGGACACCTATTTATGGTAGTGGATAGCAGATGATGGCCTCAATTCCTATTGGGTATTATGTGGTAACTTTAATATTGTGGCATCTCTAAAGGATAAAATGGGACACTTGCCTGTGAGATGGGAAATTGGTGAAAGGGAGGCGTGGTTTTACATGTGTACTAAATGAGACCTTTATGATCCTAGTTTAACATGTTAGCCTATAGATGGAGTTTAGTACACCTATATTAATTATAGGTAAGGCCCCATTTAGATTCTAAAGCATCTAGATAGGGAAATGATGTCTACCCAACTATACTTCTCTTTTGATAATAGTTTTTTTCCTTTGGTATAGGTGTTGTTAGATTTTGGGCTTTCTAATCACTCCCTTATTTAGTTCTAAGTGACATGGCAGTTCATGAAACCCAAAGTCCATAAAACACAATTATTCCTTAACACCTCCTTACTCAAGCATGGGCCCATGGTGGTACACATTAGGAGAGTTTATAATTTAGATATGCATCCTTCCCAAGAATCTAGTTAGATTCTCTAGTGGGATGACACTAGTAGAAGGACTTCTTACTTTCTATGGATCTATGGCCACTAGTTTGCCAAAATTAGGAGACACTCTTACTTTAATACCACCTTAGAGTTGATCCATGTGGCTCTATCCCTAGAAAAATATCTCTTTAATGAGATATTATAGGTGAGAGTTGCTTCCTTACAATACCACATTTAAATTGTAGACAAATACAATGCCTGGGGAGCCCAAGTCAAAGCTAGGATTCATTGTCTTAGGATAAGGGACAAAGATTATAAGGAGTTATTCCAAATGTTGCTAGCTAAGAACTCAAAGTAGTAAATATAAGTCATTTTTTAGGCTGGCAATAGACTCATAGAGACTATGTAGATAGTACAAGATTTTGTCTACCATTCTCAACAAGTGTTTAAAGCTCAAGCATCTTTAGATGAGCATGAAACTTCCCTTCAATAATGTCATTCAGTGATGCCATATAAACTCACTCCCACCCCGTAGGTGGTTTGTGATAGGCCCCTCACTATCAATGATTTACATGAAGTAGTGTCTCACATGACTAACGACAAATATCCTAGCATTGATGGCTTCCCCTATGAATTCTATAAAACTCTTTGGGACCTTGTGGATAATGACTTGCATAAGGTTTATCAATAGTCATTTCACAATAATTATCTAAGTAAAAATATAAATAAAGGAAATATCAAATTTATACCTAAGCAAGGAGATCCTGAATTGATCTACAACTGGTAGCGCATCACCCTCTTGAATGTCTCCTATAATATCATTTTCAAGGCTCTAGAAATCCAACTGCATAATATATTGCCTCTCATTTTATGTCTAGAACAAATGGGTTTCATTAGAAGCCATTATATTTTGGATAACATCATTTTAATCTAGGAATGCATGGATTGGGCCAAACGGTCTAAGAAATAGGCTATATTCATCAAAATTGACTTTGAAAAAGCTTATGATTATATCGAATGGCCATTTATTCTAGACATGCTTTGAGCTCTAAGCTTTGGGATTATATCCATCCAAACCATGTAGATTCTCTTATTAGATGCCTCAATTATCTTTTCCATTAATGGAGTCACCTCTGAGCAATTTATCTTGTTTTATTCTATTCATCAAGGGTGGCCATTGGCTCCTACCTTGTATGTGATTACAGCTATGGGTTTTGGATAGCTTATTATTAGTTCCTAAGATATGGGCTTTATTAAGGGAATTTATCTCCCTCTTGATGCCACAAAACCATACAAATGTATGAAATTTATCAATGTCTACTTTATAGATGAATCCTTCCTTACTCTCATTGAGGATGAAACCAATGTGGATAATGCCTTACAATTTCTTGACACCTTCTACCTAGCCTCTAACTCTAGCATCCAATGGCAAAAAACTCATTTCTATAGATAATCACACCTCCCTTTACTAGTGTGGGCTACTAAATCTAGTTGGAAGTGGATCAAACATGATCATATATTTATATTTCTTGGCATCCCCTTCAATTTTGATGCCTCTCCACCTTTGTTGTGGCAATATGTTGTTGATAGAGTTGCTAAGAATCTAGAATACTGGGTGACCAAGTCTCTTTCATTAGTAGGAAAATTTCAAATCTGTTTAAAAATTCTTATGTTCACCCATGTGTACTACTCATCATGTTGGGTGCCTTTTAAAAAATCTTACCATAAGTTGGAAAAATTGCTCAGAGATTTCCTTTGGGCCAATTCCCTACATGGTAAAGGATTCCATAGGGTGGCCTGGGAATATTATTACCTTATGCATGATGCTAGAGGGATGGGGCTCATTGACATATCCTAATAAGGAATTACCTTATGTGCTAAATGGATTGTGTGGGACATTGAGAGCTAAAAATCTTGGAAGGTGTTGTTTAGACACTACATCTTCTTAGGCTTGCTTAAAGGCAAGGTTTGGAAAGGGACCGACTTCCCTAATTTACTCTTCATTTAGTCTCCTATCCAAATGTATATGGAAGGCTTGGGAAAATATTAAACCATGGCTACTCTAGAATGGCTCTGGTTTCTAGACTAGGCTCTCTACTAACTTCCATTCTCTCTGGTGGTCTCATATTTTCTCTCGTAATGAAATTCCCTTGGTATAATTCACTTATGTAAATTCTCTCAAGCTTTACTATAGAGGAATTTATACCATCCAAGATATCTTTTGTAGGTGCTCACACTCTTGGCTATCCTGAGAGGAGGTGAAAGCTAAATTTTAGTTATCTAATGCAGACTAGGAGTCCTATCAAGAGATACTCAATGTCATCCCAACTTCCATGCTCCATAAAATCTTAGTCTAATCCAATCAACCATGGTGGAAGGATTGGAAATGGTATGTCAAGACCCCTTTTCATAATTACACTCATTGGCTTGGCTATGTATTGCTAACACCCCATTTGCCCATAGTTGACAAGCTTAATGCCCACTTGGGGCTATACTCATCTATTAAAACATGGAGCGTTCACTTCAACACTATTTGGGGGTCTTGTGTGGAGCCCAAGCTTACTCATTTTACTTAGTGTATATTGCACCAAGGTTTGCATATTGGTATAAGACTCATACATCTTGGAGTCCACCTACCTACTTGCCTCTTCTATGGACACCTTGAGATGCTTCCTCATCTCTTATGGTACTATTCTAAAGCTCAAAAAGTTTAGACTTAGACGCATGATATTTTTAGGCCTTTCCATCCCAAATTCTTCCTTTGATAGCATATCCTCCTTGGAGACAAACCCATGATATCCTTCAAATACGTGCAAGTCTGACATACTTTTAGAGTGGAGATTCTCTTCTGGATTTAGAGAGAAAAAAATAATTCTATATTTAATCATGCTTATACTATTGTAATATTTTTGTTTTCCAAAAATATTCTATCTTCTCTAATTTTATTTTTTAGATTCAAGTCCAAGCCAATAAAGTGGCTATGAAGCTTGGGCATCTTTAGGATATCCTCTCCCATTGGGGAGATGCTTCTTATGATATGGCTTGGGTTATGCTTTATTAACCTAGGGATCCTAGATTGGATGATAAAGTGCCTCATTTTCCTTGTAGTAAGCATCATCATAGCCATTCAAATCACTACTATCATAGCGAAACCCTATCCCAGTGTGTTTCCCCTCCTGGGTAGTAGTGAGGGTGGCAACCACCGCCTCTTTCCCTTGCTAGGTAGGATGGCTGGGGTACTCCTCTTCCTCCTCTATGCCTAGATGATTGAGGGGTACCACCTAGAGGCTGAATAGATATGTGAGATAAGTTACCTAGGATTTCTTTGGCCATTTCACCCACTTGGACACAAGCCTAAGATGATGACATAGACACTATCCAAGTTACTGGCTGGGAGCCTATTCCAGCTAGAAATAACTTGCCAAGTGTGGGCTAGGGTATTGATGATTGGATCCTCCACCTTTTGTCATTTCTCTTGCTACATAAAATTTATTCTTTTTAATGAATTTTTGACTTGTTTTTAGGCTTTACCTAGATTATGATACTTTTGGTTTTGCTCCTAGGCTCTACCTAGTGTGACATGGCATGATTTCATATTACCTTTATTATTTTGTGAATTATTTGTATATTTCTATTAAGTTAATATATAGATATATTTCATCAAAAAAATATTAAAATAATAAAAATTACTAAGTATTAACTAGCTTGGAATTTAAAAAACTATGTTCTAAATGGTAACATTAAATTATGGAACTAATTTTAGAGGACTCAAAATGTCACTAATTTATTATATTTAGTAAACTAAGCATTAAATTATATTTCTACATTTATTGATAATATAAAATCTAAAATAAATTACATGTAAAATATATTTTAATGTTGATTTTTCTGAATATACAACACAATGAAACATAATAAACATAAAAAAATCATGATATCCAATACAAAGGGTGTGCTCCTTTTGTAATGCACAGTGTGCATGATTTTTGTAACAAAGATGGTTTACACCCTTTAAACTTCATAGGGTGCACAACCTTTGTAACTAAAATGTGCTCTTTCATTTTTTATTCTCCCACCCCTACCCCCCCTTCTTTTCATTATAATATAGAATAAAAAATGGCATGCACCATTTGTATTACATAGGGAACACACCATTTAAGCTTTGTAAAATGGGAAAATTAAAAGTGGACTTAGAAATAAACCTTCAAAACACATGCACCCTTTTTTAAAGAGATATCTCCTTTTTAAATTCATGAATTTTAAAGAGATATCTCCTTTTTAAATTTATGAATAAAATTTTCAAATGTGGCCCATTTTTTTTTGTCTCCCATCTTTTGGCATTCAACCTATCAATGAGAGAAATTAAGGTTTTCATGATCTCAAAAACACATGACTATTTTATTTTATATAATGAGGACTATTGGGAGGATTTGAGTATTGCATAATGTATGTCTTATCTTTGAAACATTTATTAAGGATTAAAGTTACTTAAAAAAGAGTTTGCTTCTTTTATTTCTAGTCATCTAGTGAATGATTTATTCATTGATGATAGAAGTATCAAATGAATAGTTTTTTTCATTGATGTTAAAATATCAAATGAAGAATTGATTTATTGATGATATAGGTATCCAATGAAATAAAACTTAATTGAAAACATAAGTATATAATGAATAGTTTAGTCATTGATGATAGAGGCATCTAATGAAATATTTCTTCATTGATGATAAAGGTATCCAATGAAAGGTTTCTTCATTCATATTTAGATATCTAATGAATAATTGTTTCATTGATGATAGATGTATCTAATAAATATTTTTAATCATTAAAGCTACCCAATTAATATTTTATTCATTTATTGTCAAGTATCCAATCAGTATTTTATTAATTGACAACAAAAAATATCCAATAAATTTTTTTCTTTATTGATTGCAAAGGTATCAAATAAATAGTGGCTTCATTGATTAATGAAAAAGGTATCCAATTAATAGTATAATCATTGATGTTCATGTATCCAATGAAGAATTACCTCATTTATGTTCAAGGTCACATGATGAGTGTAGTTTTTTACTTAAGATAATATCACTTGATTGTTCTCATTTCTTAAGGATAGAGAATTAAGTGTCATATTATCTCATAGAAACTATCAACAAATTCAATATTATCCAATTATGTCACATTATTGGAATACAAGATGTCCTAAATGAATAATGTTAATGTATTAAATATTATATGAATAAGTTTAGCACTATTATTATAAACAAATATAAGAGTTAAAATAGGCTTATACTCTATAACCAATAAAAAATGCTTCAAGTTTATGTCCCCATCAAAAGGTCAAAAAATTATCTAATAAATATATATAATGCCAATGATAATACATGGGACTTAACTATATCGATTAATTAATTAAATAATGGAAGCAATGAATAATAACTAATTAATTTATCCCTTGGGGATAAACTCCACTTTAATCTTCTTTAATTATATAAACAAATATTAACCAAAATCAAAGGTAATGGGATTTTAAGTCCCAACTGTTATATTATTTTGGTATCAAATGTTAAATCCTTTGGTCCTTAAAAAAATAATTAAATTTATTATAAATAAAATACATGACATTAAAATTTCCATTTTATACTTGAATTTCATATTCTCTTATAAAACATTTCAAGGAAGATAAGTATGGAGGAGGGAGGGCCTACCTACCTTTCCACTTGTAAAATATTCATTTCCCATTGAATCCTTTATGAATAGGTATATCGACTTCTTTTCCATTCCATATAAATCTTGTGTGTTAGAGTGTTAAACATTTTTTCTTTTTTTTTCTAAATAAAGATAAGTAAAACAAAATGCCCTATGGTTCTTCATACGTCCATAGATATTTTTAGTACTCAATTTTAATACAAAAAATTGTGTTATCAATCATAGATACTCTGTTTGACATTAATATTATATAGATATGATATATAAACATAATATGTGTATCTGTGTGTGCATG